>JAMKCH010050013.1:0-74565 GCA_023653785.1 Ophioderma brevispina
GATTAATAAGTTTTCATGAGGATTTTCGTTGTTGAAAGGGATTCAAACATGTTACAGAGTGGTTCATCACAAATTAACAACTCTGCATCCGATGCGTCCACATATTTTTATCCCGCAAGAGTAGCTAATGGACAGAACTGTAAATTTCTTACAGATACGACCAAATTTGCACATAACATTAGGTACATATGGATTACTAAGGTTAATGGTTCAGATGATATAAAAATCTCAACTTTTTTAGGTAAGCAGGCAGACAAGGACGAGGTTGGGGATCACGAAATGCCCCTTACATGCAATTGAATTCAACATAACTCACTGCCACACTCACGCATGTACATGCGCACACACACACACACACACAAACACACACTTCTTCCCTTCCAATAAAATAGACAACTCTAGCTATTGAAAATATCTGCATTAGCAAGCCTAAAAATATCCTCCAATTATTGTGTTTTTCAGCATTTTCTTTCCTTTCTCTCTCTCTTTTCAAACTTGACATTTAATATGCTTGTGATGCATACAACAATAGGACTGTGCACAAAGGACTACCAGATTAAACAATGGATTTGTTTTTATGCAAAATTATATATGGCAGTGAAATACCACTTAAAATCACATGATTTCAACTTATCTTCCATAACAATGTAAAACCAAATGAATTTGATGCAGTTACTAAACTACTGCTTAATGTGTACTTTTGTACAGGGTGAGTCAAAAAGTTTTACACCCAATATCAGAAAAATATTAATATTTAACAAGTTTAGAAATTGTTTTTATACAAGAAAAAAAAACAATGAAAATGTGATCAACCGGCAAGCAGGGAAAAAGTGAAATATCCTGCGTTTGTAACAGACCAAAATTATACACACCAGGAAAATGATGAGTTTCCCCCTCCCTCGACCCCTGTTCCGCCCCTGGATTATGCTATTTAATCAGTATAATTGAAACACTTGATCTAAATAGGAAAAAATGTACTGCATAGGATTGCCTACACATTTCATTCAATTCAAAGTTCACGCGAAAAGATATTGTTATTGTAAAAAAATTCAAACATTCAGTGAAATAATTTTTAAAAGTTTGGGTGTAAAATAACATACTTTGCTATTGGTTTCAGAAAAATTCAATAGTTAGGCATTTTTCTCTTGTTATTTGAAGGTTTACACAAAGGTATCCAATCAATGCAAAGAATGGCATGATGTACTTGTGCAGACTCATCCCATGTCTCTTTGGGCATATTACACAACAGTAATTCTGTGGACAGTGTCAAAAATGTGTGCCTATCTTGAAGTTAGCATAACTTCTGAATGCAAAGTTCAAAAATCAAGATTCAAAATTTCTCTAGAAGGTAAAATATTTTTTTACATATGATAGTCAATATCTTCGGTAGATATTTCACTGCTGCAGAAAACAATCGCTCAAAATGAGTAAATCTTTTTGACTCACCCTGTATAGAAATCAGAAGTTATTTATTTGCAATTTTAATCTTTGATTCACATACCATTGTCTGTAACAAACACTTCTCTTCTAACAAACGCCCCCACACTTTTTTCAATAAAACTAACTAAAAATAACCAATAAGGCAATATACATGCAAGTAAAAATGACAGTTAACAGATTTACCACCCAAAGCTCACCAATTTGTGCAAAATTCACCCATTACATGACAACGAAGTGGTGATATCTTTCTTAAGTGTTTATTTTTAAGAAATGACATCTGTTCCAATCAAAATCTTAGCAGGCTGGTACACAATTTTCGTACAGCCGTGGATTTAGCCATTGTTGAAGTTGTTGTGCTTGTTCAAACATCAATCCCTTTTGTCCATGGACCACTATGGGGTTTAGGTTGCCCCACAGAGTGTTTAAAACCAATCCCATAATGCATTGCAATGAACAAGGTTGGTTGGAACTACGGCGGTCCGGAAAGTGTGTAGTCTGTGTCACAGACTGCGAAAGATATTATCTAAATTAGTACTGCGCGAGAGATTAACGTTATCAGTCCGTCATAGCGAATGTGTGTAAATGAAACTAAATCTCAAATATCTCCGGAAAACGAAGGGGTTCTATGGAGATTTTTGCATCAGAGGGTCTGTTACTATGTTTTGTTTTGAATATGTATCGTAATTGGGTCTGAACCTATAGAACCTAGCGAGAAAATTGAACGTTTTTGTCGGGTACTTCGGTGCTCGCAAACATGGAAAAGTGAACACGCAATCGCTACAGACTGCACCCCTTTTTCCCACAATGCCTTTCGGTATTATTCCAGTCTTGAGAATTTTCAAACGCTGTTTTCATTTTCCCGCCAACTTTTTTTTTAAATTTTAGAAACAGGATTTACGTACTTACTCGACCGCCGTATGTTGGAACAGCTATTATAGAAAGGAAGTTATGCTATTTTTTACCTTTGACACCTTTCCAACCCTATGACAGATCCAGGATCACACTCCCAAGGTCAATAATTGGCATTGACAGTTATGTAATAACATACTTAAAGATTATATAATCACTTAATTTTGCTTGATTTAGTCTGTAGAGTGGGGTGGAAAAAGGGGGAGGAGTGCTCCCTAGGATTTTTTCTTGAGGGGAGATCAGGAAGGAAGAGATGGTTATATATCCAAGCTCAATTACCCTAGTAGTAATTGGGGCATTTTTTGTACCGATTGGAAACTTGTCCCCTCAGAGCTGTACCTCCATGTTTTCCTCAAAACACAACTTTGAAGGAAAAACCACAGTCAGACAAAGTTATTTCACTTAACAATACATATTGAGAATAAAACTTTAAAACTTTGTTTACAAAGTGAATGCCCTTTTTTCCATGTAAGTTGAAATTCCTGAGTCTTTCTCCACCTACGATGTGCCTACCAATAAATCACCTGCTATACCTTGCCTCACACTTCACAATCTATATGAAATGTGGTGCTTCCGCATTTTCTCTTTTGTTTTGCAAGGACCCGCCCCTACATCACAAGATATTTTATTTCTACAAAAGCATTTCATCAGAGGTTCAGCACTACTTTTCAATGCCCGAGGTGTCACCAGTTTAGTAATCGCTTGAGCTTTGGTGAAAAAATGCATAAAGATTTTATTTTTAGCTCTTTTTCCTTTTGCTCGTTTTTCTTTCTCAAAGCTCAATCCAGTGGAAGAAAGTTTTTTCCTTAAGAAAAAATAACAAAACAAAGCACTGTACAATAAAAAAGATCCAATATGTTAAGTTAAATTGCACAAATCTTTTACATTTCTAAAAATACAGGTATTGGTGACTACATTTCATTGTGTATTGAATCACATGACTTGCTATATTTTCAATATACCATCATCACTGCTACCTCACAAAGGTTTGTCAACATTTCTATTATTATTGTAATGTAAGCCCATCTTTGGGCATAAATGCACTCTCAAACAGAATTTCAAAGAACATGTTCAACTAAATTTTATGAAATTAAGAAATCTTAAAATATTTTAGAGATACAAGTTCAGAACAGTATTGGCCTAGGCCTTTAGTGGGTCCTCTTAGACACAACTACAAATTTTAAAGGAAGTCCATTTTTAAAACATTTTTAGGGAAGTCCATTTATTAATACAGTTAAAAGACTTACAGTTTGGGTTTGTTTGTTACCAAGTCCAGAGAAGATGAGAAAGAAGGAAATGGATCAATTTTGCAATCTGATTACCCAGGATTACTCTCATTCACCAGCTCATTATTGGGAAACTTCAAGGGCAGCTCGATTGGACTGTTTAAGTAATCTGTTCAACTGACTCAAGCTTGGCCAGTTGGGAAGGTTTCACAATAGGAAGTAATTCACACACTGCCACTAAAACAGCTTATTGATTTTCCAGCTAAAAGATCTCTGCTGGTTATGAACTTCAAGTTTGTTATGACTGATAGCTATTTATTTTAACCCTAATACAACCAAATCTCACAAAATCCCACAGCACTGAGTGAGAAAAAATGCACAAAGTCCAGGATGTAACGATGACATCACAAAACTAAGACACATATGGGCACGAAATCGCTGGCCGGGCCAGCGACACTGTTGCAGCGTGGTATTCCGGGTCATGGGACTGGGGCCCAAAGGGCCCTAGGTTCGAATCCCACCCGAATTTGCAACTTTTCTTCTTCCACTCTTCCCTCATTCCTTCAATCCCTCCCAAAAGATAAGCTAGAAACAGATGTGGCATTAGGGTTAAGCTAACTTTGATTCAAGGTTATGAGGGCTATAAAGGATATTGTTATTTTAGCCTAATTTAAAAATGTCCTCTTCCTGTGAAATATGATATGACGAATGATTAGATAAATGCATTTTGAATACACCTCAACCATACCTTTTTGTGTCAGAAAGGGTCCAAAGTGCCAAAATACTTTGAAAATTTTGGGTCAAAGTTGTTTATAACTGATGCAGGAGAGTACATTTCACTGTACTGGTCACAAACATAGTGAAAGACTAATTGACAACTGGGTAATTGGAATATTTCTGGGATTTAATGACAGGTGTATATAATATTCTCCAGCAAGTTGCACAGATCTTTGATCCAATAAATTGGATTTAAGGAAATTAAAATGAATAGGTGGTTAAACAGATTATTTTTGAAAGTAGTAGTCAACCTATCTTCTTTTTCATTTTCTCTGCCTAGCCATTGCAAAGGGCAGGGACAAAATAAGGTGACTAATTGCATGTCTGACGTAATTTGACATGCAGAACAAATGTCAGCCATGAAAAATTATCTGTTAACATTTAAAAACTTATTTAAAAAATACATCTCGGTCCCCGGACTGTGAGTGTCATCTGCTATCGCAGTTTGTGAATGGGGCCAAAGGTCACATGAGGTCACGAAGATCACATGAGGTCACCAACATGTCACTCACCCCGCCCCTCCTTTCCACCAAGTTACATCATCGTAGCCCTTAAGGAACTCACACGGCATACTATATATTAAGGGTTATATTTTGACCGGCCAAAGGGCACGAGGTCACCAAGGTCACATGAGGTCACCAACATGTCACCCCACCAAACCCCCTCCTTTCCACCAAGTTACATCATCGAAGCTCATACAGCATGCAATACATTAAGGGTTAACATTTTGACCACACACACACACACAGATACACAGACATACAACCAGAGTAATCCCTATGTGCCTTCTGCAATTCTTGCAGACGACACAACAAAAAGTTTACTAACGTGAATTAATGTGTCTGTGAGTCGAAATCCCTACTCAAAAAGGCATTTTTAAATTATATTTTGTTCGAACATGCTATGCCCACACTACACATTCAAACCAATCACAGTCCGCCGTGCTGATTGACAATCCTTTACATATGCGCAATCGGTTGCCTAATTCTGTCTGTGACTATAGGTCTTGTATTTTAGTGAATTCTTCTTTGTTTCTTTACACAGCTGCGTAGCACTCGGCTGTGTTCTGTTTTACTAGCAATCTGTTTCTTCTTTATGTTAGCTGGTCACACATGAACTTCTTTACAACATCATTAGATCATATTGAAAAGCACGCCGCTGAATAATATAATTAACCTTGGTTGGGTCACTTGTATAGTGCTATTCCAAAGCATAGAAAGCTTGACCTTAGGCCAAATTGTGAAATTACATTTCATTCTCATTTTGCTCATAATAATTTCGAAGAAACCTGGTACAATTTGGGTTGCAATAGATCAAAGTCCATATTAGCGAGAATGACAGTGGTTTAGTTCTGACATCGTCTTTAGTGCTCTTGATGCTGCTAATATGCACAAGGCAAACTACACTTCTTCATAATATTTCCCATCCATGACATTGTTCCATTATATTGGTTTGCTAGTTCTGATATTCCATATTCTTCATCCAATTCAAATGGGCTATCGGAACCTCTTGTCACAGCACATTGCTGTTTTCGGGTTTCCCTGATTGTACATGCACGACCCCATGCAGTAATTGGATAGATCACACAACGTGCATAATGCACGGTGTGACGTCACAATTAGCACGTCGTGCCTCGCTTTTTTGGTGGTTTAAGGATTCTTTGGCGTGTGTATCGTAATGGAGTTGTGGTGCCCGGCGGCAAACCTAGACTCCTTTATAAATATTGTTGAGTGTCCGGTAAAAGTTTGTTCGTGCTGGTGTAGCCATCTAACATATTGAGGTTGTCAGTTTCTTCTTTCTGACAAATGTTCCTTTTCCAAGGGAGGCACTCACATATAAAATGGATATCCTGTAAGACTGACACTTTTGAACCCAGGGGCATTTGGTGACAGTGGACATGCAAAATATAATGGGGCCTGAGTCAGCGGTTCTTCTGACCAAGTGCCGTTACCAGAGCTATGAAATGAACGGGAAAAAATGACCCTGTCCTGACCTGTAGACGTACGTAACCATAGACAAAATTGTGGAGTATCTATGCTTATGTAAAAATGTTGTAGGTAAAAGTCATGGTACATTGCTTACTGGTGCAACCATACAATGATAGCCAACCATTTTCGAGATGGCAACCTCAAAAAAAACAAACAAAAAAAACAATAAGTACAGCAGTATGGACCTGCATAGTACAAGTTGATTTTGGTGATTTGATATGGGACAGCCAAGGGTATTCCCATGGCCCATACAAGACCTCATTTAAAGCACATTTTTACCATTATTCATAGAACATTTTTAAAACAACCCTTATGTTGAAGTTGACTCTCCAAGTCCAATGGCTTTGGAATATTGCCTAACAACGTAATAGAATTTTTCATCAAGATTTGGGATTATATGTTACACCAATATGTGACCACAAAAATGTGACCACAAAATTATGACCTCATTGCCCCCTCCCCAATCCACAGAACAAAAGATTTGTTTAATGTATTTACCCTCAATTGTTCCATCTTTATTCCCAGGTTTTGCATACTACCCATCCTACAAATATGGAACCATTTCCCTTTGACAGTGAAAATTAATATTTCCATTTTAATCAACAGGCACCTGTGATGATCTGATCCTAAAAACAGCTGGAATAGCGTGGAAACCTTATTAAATTCCATTTAGCCATTTACTGGTTGAGCCACTACAGGGCAGTGGCATTCAGAAGTCATGTTTCCTTCCACATGAAATTTGAAGTGTGTTTTCTCTTAGGTCCCATGATATGTTGACTCTTTTTTTTTTAAATGTGCATTTGTGATCCAAGCTACTTCATTTTTGTTTATGGTTGGTTCATTAGACATCCTCAAGAATTTTTTCCCCAAAAAATTGTAGTCGATTCTGATGGTGCGTTTTGATGTTATGAGCGCATGCTTGTATCAAGGTGCTCCATAGGCCAAAGTGTTATAACTTACAAAATACAAAAGTCTGAAGAACCATTTAAAGAGCCACTAACCAAAGACTTGGCATAATAGTATGTTTGATGGGAATTTGACAAATGACAGCTATGAATTTCTTCCCAGTGGCTCAAACCTGTACAAAAGATGTGGCACACATACTGTGCCTAGGCCAATTTATAAGATGATAGAAAAATCTAAACTTTTTAGATGACCCATTGGAACGAAGCTGTGGTCACAAAATGCCCCTTTAAGCTCAGCTGACTGACTCAAAGAAATGTTTAAATAAATCAACAACAAAACCTTTCATGAGTGTTGAGGGGTAAATGAGTCAAAATTCGGTTGAGAGAAAAATGTGACTCAATAACTGATTTCTTAGAAAGCTAGCTAGAACACAGTCCTGTTGATATTTATTTTAGGGGATTTAAATATTTGGGTCACTTGCCAAGGGCGATATTTTCCCCTTATTAGCCATTCCGATTGTTCTTCACAAAAGAAATCACAGAAATCCAAATGCATGTACCATTTTTTCTTCTTATTACAGTGCAGTATCTCTGTAATAGAAACTCTGCACTACATCTACAAACCTTTTAACAACCAGGACATCAAAATCATCTTCTTTCCATTTTTTCACACATCTTAAATTCAGCCCAAAATTGTACAGCACCATGGGAAAAGAAGACAAATCCTGCCAGGCCAAGTCTGAGGCCAGTGACAAAAAAAATTACGCAACATCACAAACAGGAAGAAATTGTGATTTGCGTTTGGAAATCACAGCATAAATTTCAGGACTTAATAGGTTTATAAATCAAAGAAACAGAGCATGAAAAATTGATATCATAGCACACCTAGATGGAAGTACAATTGACTCAAGTCAATTACCCATTAGAGATTTAACTCTCCAAGTGTGGGATTTAACTCTTCAGCTGTACAGTAAAAGCATGAGCACTCCTTACATAACAACGTAAGCCATACCAATGTACATGTTGAAGGCATAGCTTGTCACACCCAAAATCAACATTTTTGTTTTGGCAGACATTTTTCCAGTCATCACCCCTGCCATCATCAGCATTGAGTTAAGGTTGCAGAAGGAGTCCACTCTGATATTGGATTTTATAAATCACTACCCACCTTGATTTTTGAAAAATATTAATAATTGATCTTTAGATGTTACTGTGTAAGGTATTTATCTTCTTTTGATGACCTGATAAATATGTACATTTTCCACCCAATCTGAATTCACTCAGACTAGTGTTTACAATGAACAAATTGAGAGAAGCAAAAATGAGATTATCAAAACAGGGAATAAGCAATAAAGGGAAGGGACAACTTTTCCCTGAAATGTGTACCATCATGGGCGCAGCCATTTTAAAATAGGGTGGTGGTTTCTTTGCTCTTAATTTCATCATAGAGACATAACTTATTTTCTTATTATATTTGATTATACATGAATCACATTGCTCTTAGAAGGCAATGCTGACAAGAAGGTGGTGCTGGCAATGTGTCAGCACCGCCTTCTCTTGCTACAGAGTGAACCGTATTTGTCAATTGATGCACTGTGGCATGAGGCTCTGATATTCTGTGTCTAGTGAGTGGAAAAAAAAAACAATCGGAACTAGCAAAACGGCACTGTCAGAGCCCTGATCAAAACACGACACTATGTAGGTCATTTATTACTTCCAAGGCCTGTAACTTTGCACATTCACTTAGTTGGCTAAAAAATCCAGACTTCATCCTTTAACAACTACATTTCTGGGCAAACTACTGATAATGATCATAACATATTTGTTTGTGTGAGTCAGGTTGGGTAGCAACATTTTCCTGGGCCTAAAAATTCACCAAGATAATGAGAGCAATATGCACTTTCTTCTGATACCGAAATCTCAATTTTAATAAATGGAAAGGGACGAGGTTGTCGATCAGGTTCACGCAATCTTTAGTTCTTAAAACCATCATAAATAATATTTTGGGCTATGCAGAGAACAAATCAATTCACCCCCAGAGATCTAACACCTTTCTTACATTATTTCCAATTGACTTATTACTCGAAGTCTCTGATTGGCCAATTGCATCACACAACCCTACGAATGACCAATCAAATTGGCCAGTATTTCCCCGAGGGTACCATGTTGTTATGTACACCATTAATGGTGTTACACAAGTTGTTGTCACAAGATATTTTTAATCCATTTTCCATTCACTGATAAAATCAACAGTGTCAATTGCAAGGTAACACAGTAGTAAACAAAGGACAAGGTTGAAATCATAACTGTAGTACCATACAATTATCTTTTGTAATCATATTGGCTGATATTCTAAAAGGGAGTCTAACTTTAGACCTGGGTTTAAACCAGGGTTAGTCCTACATGAGTGGACCTTTTTTCCTTTCAAAATACTGTTAAAGTTAAATGTAACAGGTGAGAAAATTCCTCATGGATGGGCTGGAATGGCCATCCATGAGGAATTTTCTCACCTGTTACAGCACATTTTTAGAGTATGTTGAAGGAAAAAAGGTCCACTCATGTATGACTAACCCTGGTTTAAAGTTACACTCCCTTTCAGAATATCAGCCATTATCTGTTTCTCTTGCACATCATAGCTTTTTCTCTGTTGTTTATTTTTAAAGCAATATGCAATATTAGATTGACTATTATGTACTACTAAACAAGTTAAAAGAACAAGGTTGGAAACATTAAGCTCTAGCTATGAGATTTTTATATTCAAATTGTCACCATTTCTACAACATTCTAAATAAATTAGCAAAAGAAATCCCAGAAAGGTCATTTTGACTATTTTGTGATTACAATGTCAAAAAAAAAAAAAAAAAAAATACCATGTTGTTATGTACACCATTAATGGTGTTACACAAGTTGTTGTCACAAGATATTTTTAATCCATTTTCCATTCACTGATAAAATCAACAGTGTCAATTGCAAGGTAACACGGTGGTAAACAAAGGACAAGGTTGAAATAATAAAACTGTAGTACCGTAATCATATCATATTATCGGTTTCTTTTGCACATCATAGCTTTTTCTCTGTTGTTTATTTTTAAAGCAATATGCAATATTAAATTCACTAGTATGTACTACTAAACAAGTTAAAAGAACAAGGTTGGAAATGTTAAGCTCTAGCTATGAGATTTTTATATTCAAATTGTCACCATTTCTACAACATTCTAAATAAATTAGCAAAAGAAATCCCAGAAAGGTCATTTTGACTATTTTGTGATTACAATGTCTTCTAAAAAATAGTAACAAATCAGATGCATAGTATTACATTACAAAAAATATCGAACCTCAAGAATGTGAATACTGATAATTGAAAAAAAGGTACTTTGAGAACAAAGAATTTAGAGAATTCAATCTTTCTAGAACTTCACAAGAAATTCAACCCATACTTCATATTTATAAGGAATAGTGTTTGCAAGAAATAGCTGTCTTCAGTAGATATTAGTTATACAAAAAATATTGTCAAAAATACTCAGCTTCTCCGGAAGTTCATTAGACCGTGAAAATCGCGAGTTCGAGCCCCACTATGGTCAACGTGTTTGTGTCCTTGGGCAAGACACTTAGTCTCAATTGCCTCGTCCACCCAAGTGAAATCTGGATAGCTGCTATGGGGAATATTACAATCTAACTGCCGATAGGCTTGTGCGCTTGTAAGGCATGTCTTTGAGCAGCCACCTAAATGAAGCGAAATGATTGTGACGATTTCTTGAAGGCGGCGTCATAATAATGGTCAACCGTGCTTTGAGCCTGTTTACGGGGATTAAGCGCTATATAAAAACTGGTTATTATTATTAAGTTGTCAGAAAGTCAAAAAAATGTAATAAAAGATATCATAAGTCAACCACCATTTCCAGCAAGAGTCACTCTCTATGGCTTCTTATGCTAACTGGAATGCCATCAGGTAGTCCATTGAAATTGTACAATAAAGGGTTGGGGAAGCCAACAATTGAGAGGTACTTAAGGGCAGTGTGAACCTTGAGTTTCCGAGTATCTATTTTGGTTTGTAACTTTGCAAATATTTAATTATTGTATGTAAAAGTATACATTTCTAGAAAGAAAATTGGACGATGAACCCGATGAAAAAAAAAAAAAAAAAAAAATTTGAGAACAAAGAATTTAGAGAATTCAATCTTTCTAGAACTTCACAAGAAATTCAACCCATACTTCATATTTATAAGGAATAGTGTTTGCAAGAAATAGCTGTCTTCAGTAGATATTAGTTATACAAAAAATATTGTCAAAAATACTCAGCTTCTCCGGAAGTTCATTAGACCGTGAAAATCGCGAGTTCGAGCCCCACTATGGTCAACGTGTTTGTGTCCTTGGGCAAGACACTTAGTCTCAATTGCCTCGTCCACCCAAGTGAAATCTGGATAGCTGCTATGGGGAATATTACAATCTAACTGCTGATAGGCTTGTGCGCTTGTAAGGCATGTCTTTGAGCAGCCACCTAAATGAAGCGAAATGATTGTGACGATTTCTTGAAGGCGGCGTCATAATAATGGTCAACCGTGCTTTGAGCCTGTTTACAGGGATTAAGCGCTATATAAAAACTGGTTATTATTATTAAGTTGTCAGAAAGTCAAAAAAATGTAATAAAAGATATCATAAGTCAACCACCATTTCCAGCAAGAGTTACTCTCTATGGCTTCTTATGCTAACTGGAATGCCATCAGGTAGTCCATTGAAATTGTACAATAAAGGGTTGGGGAAGCCAGCAATTGAGAGGTACTTAAATCACAGAAGCCATATTATCCTTTGACTGCATAGCCAACAGTGGGTGTGTTGTCAAAGGTACCTGGTACCATCCAAAAACCAAATGGTATTTATACTGGCCATTTAATGAGTTTTCAATATCAAAACAGTAACCATCCAATTCAGTCTAAAACTATTTTTATTGTCATATAAAATTGCTATAGTGCAAGTTCCCACCATGGAACAGGGACAAGGCTAACTTTCAAACTTTTTTGTGTTTGTTATTTCTAATTTCATTTTTCTAAAAGAAAAACACAAGAAAGCTAGAATTTCAAATGTATTGTGTATGTGTGGGTTTCTAAAATAGTGTTGCCTTATTAATCCACAATTTTCACCTCACATTAACATTATTCCACTTACAACCTTAAGATTTCAGGTTTACACATGTACGACCTTTAGAAAACCGGGCTTATGCCGATGCAGTGATGCAGTGAGCCTGCCCATGCCCAGCTGTGTTCGGAAATGTGACCGCATGAATTCAAAGTCCACTCGATCAATATCGGTCACATTCATGAACAGCAGCTGGGCATGGGCGCGCTCACTGCATCACCGCATCTGCATAAAAGCCTGGTTTTCTAAAGGTCGTATGTATACGGGTGCAGATGCTTTAGAGACATAATGCCTAACTTTCCACACAAGAAGCAAGATGTGGAAAGTTAGGCATTATGTCTCTTATGCATCTCATGCATAACACATATTTATACTTACTTTGGTCCACATCCAGTACTCTCTGTAACCATTGTACCAGGTCTGCACCTACAAAAATAAAAAAACAAATAAATACAGGTGGATTCAATTACTAAAAGTATGAATGAAGAGACTTAATCACACAATATCCAAAGGCAGGAATGAGATGACTGGAGCTGGGTATGTTATCATGTTAAAGCAATAACAGCACATTTTTTGAAGAGCGCCCCCAATTTTCAAAATTTGATATTTTTGCACAGTTATGTTGGTGATTGTCTAAGAAACTATACCTGTGAACGAGAATGCTCAAAAATAGGTATTTATCACAAAATAAGCGAGTTTTTAATTAGAATTGGGATCCCAGATTGTACTTAACGGCAGAGCTGGAAATGCTTAGTTTATGTCCGTCCATGATGAAATATTAAACCTCAAGAAAAATGACCTCTAACTTGACTTGCTTGAACCAATAAACCAACTAATGGATGAGCATAGACAAGTACATGGCGCTATTTCCCCGGCTATTTCATATTGGAAGGCCGTTTCCAGCAACCGTTGAATTATTATCGGAGATCTCCGATATTAATTATTCTAACTACAAAACTCCTTCGTTTGCTTAACCATTCACAAGTATAGTTTACAAGCCAGTTCCCATACAACCGTGTAAAAACCGAAATTTTTTGGAAAAATGGGGGCGCTCTTAAAAAAAATGTGCTATTATTGCTTTAAATTAGGCAGATATTCCATTTCTATCCCTCTGTGTATTTGAGAATTAAAACAGAACACATACAATTACAAACGGTACAGCACACTGCACATGGTAAAGAGCATAACAAATAGAAACTAAAGTACAAACTCTAAGCATGCAAATAACCAATACAAACTGTTCAACTCCTTGTGGTATGCCAAAATACTATCCCCATATGTATAAGCATTTTTCTATTGAGCATCCAGTATTTTACCGGTGAGATATTTCCTCAGTGAATAGTGTACGATAGCAGAGAGAGGGTAATTTCTTCTGGCCCAAGCATTCGGGAAAATAGCCGACTTCTGTGACCCAAGTGAAATTTGCCGGGTATAGAGATCACTCACGGGTCAGTATCGCAGTGATTGCGGGTTGACCCTGGGAATGACAAAGGCATAAGTTACGTCTTTCCTTGTTGTTGAAAATAAGATATTTTGCCCAAAATGTGGACAGTTAAGCGAGACTGCGAATACTTCAATACATTATACTAACAAAGCTGAGTTACTAACGCCCCGAGCATTACGCTAGAACACAACGAACAAGGCGTTATTGTGATGGCATTTGCAATCGTTTCTCGGTGCTCCACGCATCAAACCCGGTGTTGTTGATCTAACTTGTAAGCCGTGCCATTGCTCCAGTGACCCGGCCAATTTCCGGTTCGCAAACTGCATGCGCCTCATGCGGAGCGGGGTCTTTTTCAATTGACGTGATCTGGTATGTTCTCGGAAGAAGTGTCAAAAATTGCCACAAGTAACAAGTAACAGCACCAAAAACACAAAGGCAATACAACCCATGTAGCCAAAAGAGAGGAACCATGTCCTTAACATGACTTACACATATGGCCTGTATTCCAAAAAGGTGTTTAGCGCGATTTTAAGCTAAAGAACGTTTATATGTGAGATAAACGTATTAATTCCAGAAAGGAGTTTAAAGTTAAAGTAATTTTAAACTTCGCAAAATGCGTCAAAATTTAAACTAGGTTCGGGGCTAGTTTAAGAAGTGTTTTAGTGTGTGTGTTTTGTCAAGTGCACGGCGTCTTGCACTTGTCCAGAGACAACAGCAATGGTGTATATCATTCTATCCAGTTGTTAGCACCGTAAATGCTACGCAAGCATGAGCACTTTGTGGCTCAACCATTAAAAACACAAATATTTTTATTTTTTTTATAAACACTTAAAAAAAAAAAAAAAAAAAAAAAAAAAAAAAAACAATGTTAGCGTCTTTAAATGACGACGATATACTTGTGTTTAAAGTTCTGTTTAAAGCAAATGGTTAAAAATATTAAACACGTTTGATTAAACGCAATTTTAAATTACGGACAATTTTAAGCTAAAATTGCATTTAGCCTAACAAGTTTCTGGAATACGGGCCATAGTGCTGAAGAAGCATGGTAATAGTGAAAATTTATGATAGTTCTCTGGTATACTAAAGAATTTTTTTATATACCACAGGAGGCAAACACAGGGGATATATGAAGTAGATCTCATTTGCACTGGGCCTCAATTTAAACCAGCAAGCTTTGCATCAAACTTAATTATCTTTATTAATCCACAAAAACTAAAATAGGACAAAGACCCGCTGTTAACAAAACTACAGTGTTCCACCGAACGTGCGCTGAAGCACAGTTTGTGAATGGGGACAAAGGTCACATGAGGGCACCAAGGTCCCATGAGGACACCAACATATGGCTTCACTTACAAGATCGAAGATGTGGTAGAGTGTTACTCCTCTACCACAGCGGACGGTAAGTGCATTGCGTTTAAAAGCGTGTTTACTATTGCCTTATTTACAAATTTGATCGTGCTCTAAAACCCTTTCAAATTCGGTTATTCATTCGTTTTATGCCCAAATGCATGATTAACATATTCATGAAACTAATTACACATACCATGTTGATTAAATCTCCATAAACGCAAAATTTCGTGATTTTCCAAACATATTCGTCCACCCGGCGGATTGTGTCAAAACTTCACGTGTATAAATAATAATCAAGGACGTGACGTATAAGGTAATGTCAAACTCATTTTTACTCAAGGGAGACTAATCCAGTTTTAATGATTGCACATATCCCGACATTCATCATGTTCCGTTACCAACTACAGGATAAGCACTTCGCACATTACAAGTTTCGCGAGGATATTTCCAGCATATAGGGATACTACGTGCGGAGCCAGTGGGAAACATCGTGGTAATCAATGGCTCTAACGAAATGGCTTGGCTCTTCATTCATCAAACTCTACGCAGATTAAAAAATAATCTTACTTATCTATTATTAACAATCATTTTTAAATTGAAAAAATAATAATATTAATGGCGTATTAACCATTGTTGCACATTTCACGGGTCTTTTCTGATGGTAACACTTTCTAATATTTCACACCAATTTGATGAAGTTTACGTGGCGCAATGATCTCCCAATAAAGGAGGCAAGAATGTTAAAATGAAACCCTCCGGGTCATTTGTGTGAAAGCGTGTTTATCACAAACATTTCAGACCTCTGTTAGTGTAACGAACCATTTTCTTTCTTTTTTTTCAATTAACGAGTCTTTCAATTTTGGCATTTCCGTGATGTTGTTGGAAGTAACAATTTGTGCCTACGTGATTTGTAATAATGACAACTACTTTGAAAAAGTGAAATAAGTCCCATCAACCAGATTAAATCAGGTAGTAATTTTGTATGTCCATGCCTTTAAAACGCAATGCAATTACTATCGTCCTGTGTCGAGGGTTATATCCCACTGACACAGATTTCGATGCTGTGTATGGTTCACCTCTACCTCTACCCCAAGGATCATGCATCCAAGTGTCATTAAAATGTGCGCACGTATGTGGAAACTGTGGGCAATTATTAACACATTAGTGACCAAGGGAGGGGGTTGGCCCCTAGGGACCCTCTAAATTTTTTCGCGCTGGCCGCTTTTACGCGTGGGATTTTTACGCCAACATTTTTTTGTAATGTGTCTGACTTTTAAATGTGCTTCTTTTCAACCAAAAAAAAAAAAATTGTCCAGCCGTTAATGAGTTTAATTAGTGATGGTCCCATGGACCCCCCCCTTGGACACTAACGGTAGTCAGCTGAGAATATTTAACAAATCAAGAACCAAGCAAAATTTTTTTTTGCTGATATTATGTTCATATATTATCCATACACATACATATAATTTAACAATTACTAGTAACATTTAATAATTAACCCTTTATGTGCTAAAAAACAATTTCATTGTTGGACATTGCTAACCGTTACTGTTCCCAAGTCATGGAAAAATGATGTGTAATTTTGGCAACACCCGTTAAAAATACAAGGATTCCTAAAACAAGTTTTTTGTTAAATAGATGTAACTTTGGGTCTTCTAGGTAGATATCAACATAAATAAGTTTTTCAAAAAGGTTGATTAAACGCAAGGCTCCTTTGAATTTTTTCGTCTGTTTGCCCACCTTTTTCACATGTTTTTGAAACAATGTTTTCCTAATTGCAGCCCAAATAACAAATTTCCTTGTTTTATTGCTGACATACCCTTCACATGTGTGGTATAAATTGCGTACAAAAATTCAACCATCGGGAAAGTGTTTTCCCTCCTAGGGGGGGTCCCAGGAACCCCCTTGGACCTAACAGGATGAAAAACCCTTGGTCCTTAAGTGTTAGGGTTAACATTTAATTGGGTCAACATTTTTACCAGATACAGATAAACCCACACCACGAATACACAGACAGACACAATACTATCCAAAAAAGCTAGCCCTATGGGCCACTGCTTTCACAATGACAAAATGCTTGATTTTCCCGGTTGTATTTATTTCAGTTTCAAATTAATCTGACATCAAAATTTGGAATAAAACAATACAACTATTTTTTTTTTTCTGAGTTTTTGAGGATTTGATCAAACACAAAAATTTTAGGGCGAAACCCTGTTATGGTTTAAGAAAGATATACCCCACCATCATAACTTAACATATACAATTACATGTTACGAGTACATCTCCGACTCGGGCTATGTGAGTCGGCCCTGACACGTTACCTTGGTGACCTCTATGCTGACAATGCAAGGTGCTTCAGAGGGAGGAATTTACAACAGGCTGTACAGGGTAAACGGAGCACTGGTAGCTAGCCGACTACTCCTCTGCTTACAGATCATCTTATGAATACAAAATGACTACAAATTTCACACGGTTGTTCCCTCTCTCTTCCTCTCTTCTCTCTCCCCTCTCTCTTTTTTCCTCTCTCTCTCTCTCCTCTCTTCTCTTCTCTTTCTTCAATTCAAAACAATCTTTCTCTCCTCTTCTCCTCTCTCGTCTCTCCTCCTGCTCCCTCTTCTCTTACTCTCTTCCTCTCTCCCTTCTCCCCCTTCTCTCTACCTCTCCCTCTCTCTCCACTCCCCCTCTCTTCCCCTTTCTTCCTCTCTGCCTCCTCATAGCTCTCTCTCTCTCCCCTTTCCTCTCTCTCTCCCTCTCCCCTCCCTCTTCCTTCTCCCTTCTCTTCCTTTCTTCCTCTCTTCCCTCTCTCTCTCCCCTCTCTCTCTCTCCCCTCCCTCCCCTCTTCTCCTTAATTTCATTTTTTTGCCGTTAACTTAAGAACCACAAATTTTAAAACACATGCCGATAATGTTTATTGTGTAACCATTGGTCACAACTCAAACAAACCCATGAAACTTGCAAAACTAAACCAGCAAAGCAATTATACTGTCAAAAATATCTCGCTAAACAGCATCTGTTAATGCAGCACAATGTGACTTTTGAAAGCAAAAAATACCATGCACCATATATTTCTATAAAACCCACTAACCCACTGATAACCACACAGACATCCCCAAATAACCTCGAACCTAAACCCCATAAGATTTGGGTACATTTGGCAAGCTTTTTCTGCCCCTGAAAATTATGCAACTGCAGACAAAATAGCGAGCGCAGAGTCTTGACTTATTAAGTCTCTTAGTGAATTGTGTCTGATACATATATTAATGCAGAGTATGGCCTGATACAAAAATTGGACTATGTCATCCCCTGTACTTCACAGTGCAAGTGACAAAATTTAAATAGTATATACTCAACACTCCCAAAGGCAACATATCTTTCACTTCTAGTGTTTAATGGTATTTTCCATAAAACATGCTAGTAGCACTGTCAAAACTCTGCCAATGCTTATACAAACTTAACACTTAAGGGGGGACATGGCGTCAGTGTTGTTTTTGAGAGCCCTCAAATTGTAGTTTTCTAAATTTCGTAATTCTCACACAACTTTCAGGACATTTTACTTTTTATTTGGTGAAAATCGGACCTTCCGTTCCAAAGTAATGGTTGATCGAGAGTGTACATCATCGCACCAGAGAAGACAATTTCCGTATTGTTTTTTCAGCGCTACATTTACTTGTTTTCCTTGTTTTTCAAGCGTAATATTTAAGAGAATTACAAAATACATTAATTTTGGGGTAAAATTGACGAGTTACAGATTTGTTTTTTAATTTTTCAAAAATAGTATTATTAATAGACTTATAAATTAAGACATTAAAAAACAAAATTGCACCACTAAACTAATAATTTTTATACTGATTATAACAATTAAAGCTTCTGGACCTTTATTGGCCTATATCGTTTTTTTTGCCATTTTTGTAGGTTGTCACTTGCCCCCCCACTTATCTCAAAAACGTTTGACCTATTGACTTCAAATTTTGGCACAAAACTAGTTTGCGTACTTATCTATGATCCTATGAGAGCATTTTGTACAAAACCCTTTAGTTTTTTTGAGTTACATTGATTTTTGTATGCCAACCAGCAGCAAAATGGCGAGAGAAGTTTGAATGGTTGCCATTGCAACACGATATAATTTTGGTAAACGCTCTCATATGAATCACAGATCCTGGCCATAGCAATTGTTTTAAGAACAAACTATGTTCAAATAACTTTTATATTTTTTTAGATAACTGGGGGGCAAATTGGTCATTTTTGAAATTTTCTGATTTTCTGGGTGGCCCGTGACCTTTGACCCCTGCTAATTGCCATAAACCGGAGGTCGATATGATCCGGGACAAATATATTTGAAAAAAGCTCATCATACCGAACATTTTGGTATAGCACTTGCTTGTATTGAAAGAAACTATGTGCTGTTATGCATAAATACATAATATTTGTATGAAAAAACGATGCATGTCCCCCCTAAGTGTATGATGGGGTCCATGTGGGCCCAACATTTTTTGTTTTTTCGCATTCATGTTTTAACACTAAATTATTTTTTGGCTAATATATGTTATTGGCTAATATCAGTTGTGCATATTTTGGTGGAAACAAAATTGAAATTCGCCATGATGTTTTTATATCCTGATTTTTTATTCCCTGTCAGTAAACTCATATTGTCGATGGTAGACGAATTATTTGGAGGGCATGTGTTGAGATCAACAACTAAAAAGTCTATTAACAGCTGAAATGCCCAACTTTTGCTTCAACAAATAAGAATACTTTAACCAAGGGGGTTGAAACCCATTCAAAACCAGTCGTCCGTGCTGGGGCGCTGACATTTGAATATTGCACAGAATAGATTATCAGTTGGGTGCGTTGTATAGAGGCACACCTAATGTCAATTCGATACCAACAATCCGCCAAATAATCAGTTTGTTGAGGATGTTGGGTGCTATTGGGTGGTTAAATTTTTTGTCCTACCCATGGCACACAACCGAATTAAATGACACATCAGTCTCTTGATTTAATAACCGCCTCAATGATACATCTTTTCACTAAGCCGCGCCATGCATTAATGAGAAAAAAGATTATCTGAGCACAATGATCCAGGTACACTATTTACACCTGGGCACCTCTAACACATAATTAATTTTGTATCACTACCGAGTAGTGTATATGCAAAGCGGCACCCCAGTTATGTGGAGAAGCGGAGGCAGCCATTGCTTTCTATTGTTGGATTACTCTATTGTTTTCTTTTGTGGTCGGCAAACAGCGAGACGCATGCGTAGCCAAGGGGGGGCAGGGGGGGCAGCTGCCCCCCCTGGTACTTGCCCCCCCTCTTGGCCCCCCTGAAAAATTAGTGATTTGAATAGGCCATATACTATACAACAAATTTACTATATGCTGCCCCCCTGAAAATGTGTACCCCCCTGCCCCCCCTTGCCCCCCCCCCCCACCCTGAAAAAAAAAGCCTGCTACGCCACTGGCGAGAGGGTGAATTTCTAAAGATTACTAACGTTTTGCCTCTAATATCTATATAGAACCTCTTTGACTTTAAACCCCACTTTACATGAACTTTTTGTATGAATAGTACAGGCGTCATAAACACAAGATTCAATTGAATAGATGTCGTAGAGTCTGAGAGACACACTATCGATTCCTTGTTTGGTGTCAATCAAAGAAGAGATAAAGTTTCATGAACACCGAGACCAGGTGTAGAGGAGGATTAGGCAACTTAAATATTGCATTTTGTTATGACGTTACCAAACTCTAAATACTTAATAATTGGACCAAAGCTTTCAAATATTATTTCTTGAACAAGACAAAGGAATGTAACGTAATCAGATTTTCCTTATTGTGAGTAAAAGAACTTTGGTGAGTTAATAATTACTTATTCTGTATCATTTTCTTAGGTTAATGCTTCATAGTTTGTACAGTTTGATGGTGGAATGTATTCAGTGCTTTGCCTTGTAATATTTCTTTGGTGAGAAAAGGGACATTTTTTTAATTATGGCCTTAATCTACCCTGTATCGTGACATCGACTTTCTATTATACTGATTGGGTCAGCATACAACCTCTCAAACGCAGGGAATCGTCAACATCGCCCCCAAACTTTTAATGAACTGACAGGAAAACAAATCCTACTATAGATAAAAGCTCTTGGTGGCACTATTCCAAACTTTTTGTTTTGGTGCCTTTAAATTGTACTGGAGTAACTTTCTAAAATGTTTATTTCATTCAGCAATTCTATCAAGTATTTATATTCTTGTATTCTGATCCAAATTTTATAGGAAGTCCTCTGGACCGTGGTTTCCATTTTTTCGGCGGGAGAATTTTGGTGCTAAACACAAAATCAGTTTTTTTGGTACTGCATTTTGAATCAGAACAACCTAATTTAATTTTTTTCCTTGTTATGTGGTCATGTTGCTGTAGCCCCCATCAACGTCAGAGTTTTGGGTAAAATTCCAAATGCCAAAGGTGTTTTTCAGATGGGGTCCATGGCACCCTCCCTTATACACCAAGCGGGAGTGCCTGATGGGAGCAGTACACAACTTGAAAACTGGCTATCAAATCAATCACTTTAGTTTGTAGCATATTATTATTTTATTTATGATGCTAACGCCTATGTTAGTGCGAAATTTTGCTTAAAATTGTTATTACTACTCAGACACGCTCTTAGGGCGAAATATCGTTTTCCCCTAACATACCTTTGGTATTGCAGTTTATTCCATTTTGGATACAAGGATATTAAATTCAAACTTGAGGATATGAAATGCAAATTTCCATCAAATATGAGAATTTGGTTTTACAGGCTGTCTTTTTAAGAGGATTTGAATTATAGACTGCCCGTAGTACAACTCATTAAAATCATATAATCCTTTTCGCCATAACGTTGTTAGAGTTATTATTATTACTAGCGGGAGGCCCGCCTTCGCGCGGCTCCCCGCTAGATGAGTAAACGGGGCGATCACCTGTAAAGGCAAAGCGATCATTGAACAGAAGCGATCACTGAATAAGTCATACACTATGGCAATGGCAACACCACCACCTCACGCACAAAAACATTGAAAAAGACACAACACATTGAAATGTGACCACTCATCAAACGCCCGTATTTTTAAATTAACCCGTCAAACTGAGTTTAAGACCTGAGTCACAAAATGCGGTAATCTTCTTAGCATTTCTACTTACTCCATCCGTACTCAACTTCGCGTCATATCTTGTCGTTTCATGAAGTTACCATTTTCCTGAACTAAGGAAATGTCAATAGTTCTCCCGTATCTTAACTTTCCGAATGATTTTTTTTTCTTGCTCAAACTACTCCCTTGTCCTAACCTAGGTTCTGTCGTACCAGAACCAAAGCGATATAGCATGACGTGTTATGGACCATTTTTAATCCTGTAGCTAAACACTTCCCATATTTGTAAAGTATAAAAATCAACATTTCACCCTGTATATTGTCCTCAACGTACAATCCTATCTAACAAACCCGCATCTTTTATTTTTCTCAAAACGCCTCAAACTCCCGTGACTTGTTTGCCCTAAGGCGCCTGTTAATTGCGTACTTCATATAGCGCCCAGCATGCGTAACACCCCCGTCGCAACACGCCACCTTTTAAGGCGCGTGTTTAATGGGTACTGCATATAGCGTCTGTTGCGTAACCGCCCCGTCGCCACGCACCTTGGCATCCACGCGCCGCTTAGTAACTCGTAAAACAATTGGTAATTTATCATAGCAACCGAAAGCACATTTCGTTGAGTTTTCAGCCATTTCTGAAACGGATTTCGTCCAAATAGAGGGTTAACCACCGCGGGTAACATCAATATGTTGGTATTAATTTGGCGCAATATGGATCGAAACTGACAGAGCCTTTTTGCGATTACACACATACCCCATACACATTAGCCAAATATAGTAAAGATTTTGTTTAATCAGCATAACCAAAGAATGTAACATGTAAGAAAACATGTAAAAAGACAATGCTCACATTGATCCTATTCCAATCCAGAATTTTCATATGTTTGTTTTCATTAATAAATTTCGGTGACAGTACACATTTTGATGGAATAATTTCAAATGGTTGTAGTCCCCAATCGCCATAAACATCATAAAAGTATCCCTACTTACCTGTAAAAGACGCAGGTCACCTTGGGACATGAAGCTTTTGCAGTAACGGACGGAACACCGTTTTTTGTCATCTTGCTCTTCTGTATAAGTTTCTTCAATCTAGAAACAAAGATAAAAACGTACCATATTTTTAGAAGCAGGTTAGAATAGCACTCAAATACTTTTTAATGTTTTTAGTTAGTTTGTTTCCAGGTCAAATGCCATATGGTAACTAATTTTGATTGTCACCCGCTTTGATTGATTGAAGTATGGTTGAGTGCTCAATCCTGGTAGACTACCTGTTATTGGGATGTTGGTTTTAAAAATTTTATCATCACTGGTGAAAAATTCGTATTAAGAAATAACTGAAAAAAATAAAAAACTTAAAAAAAAAAACAACAATGAAATTGGGATAAAAAAAGTGTGCTGAAAATAAATTGGCTGAATAATCATAGCCCTGTATTTGTATTAAATTTACAATTCAAACTTGTATACTTACTTAAAACAAAACTAGAAATACCTTCTCACTGTCAACAAGCTGGATAGGAGGTAGGCAAACTGTTTTTACAAGGTCCAAGTTTCGAAGTGTAATGGATATGCCAACTCTCTGGGCTGCAATAGTGCTAACCCACTCAGTTTGGCCTGGCAGGACTTCTTTCAGAGGAAGGCGCTCAAGCTCTCCACGAATCCGACGGCGACTATTCTTGCCCCTGCGCCGTGGGCGCGCACTCACCATCCGCCATGCCGGGGCATCTTTTGCATTTCTCGTTATACACACCACCGCTTTTACGTGTACGTGTTACCACAAAGAAGCGATACTTTGATCATTTCTGACGGCAAAAATCAAACATCGAATTTCACTGTTATCCAGTTGTATATCATCATTTGGGCGGCTCAGTAAAAAATTGTAAATTCTTGCTGCACATAGCGATAAAAGTTACAAAAATTGAAATGAACTGCGTGTGAAATTCCATCGCCAAAATTACCCATGAGATGTGAATGTTGCAGCCGGACCAATCATCGGTTCCCAAATGGAAACCACCGAATTCTGCCAAGCTATCTTTTTTAGGATATTATGTTTTCATTTAGTTTGCTTTAAATCAACGATTGTTGTTTTCACCAAAAGTCCATTTTAAACATGGTTAAATTTAGTTTTCTCACATGTCACTACACGTAAATCACTACATGTTCATAAAAACCAAAACAATCAGGGGGGTAGGACATGCCAACCTAACAGAACAGCAAAAATTTAAAACGGCATCAACGTCCGGGTGCTTGTTAGTCTATTCAAAAGACGTAACGGTAGGATGGGCGCTCCTTACGCATATCGAACGTTATACACGGCTTTGACAAAGACTAGGCCTGGTCCACTAATATTTAAATCTAATGACCGTTTATTGGGAAATTAACACTATTTTGCAGCGGGGTTATCCACTACCCCGACGGATTTTGAAAGCCAATAATATTTCTTAATTTATCATGATATTACTAAGATCTTTGAACAAAGGTTTAAGAGATGATTTTAATGTCACTGGGACCGAGGACTTGCCTAGTAAATGCAGTAAGCAGTTCCCCAAATTACCGTTTGGAAATCCCCAATGCCCAATCGAACAGATCGTTGTGTCCTACCCCCTGAAAACAATCATCGGATTTCCATCTCAGTCTAAATACCACATTGTAAATCGCTGGTCATTTTCACGTGTACTGATAGTTCTAGGCGTAGCATATTCCATGTACAAACGAGACAATTTTGTTCAGATCTCGAAATCGATCACATGGGCACGGAGGAAGCGTCCTTTCTAAACACCATCAACAACCCGCATCGGAAGATGACACGTTTTTCAGCAAATACGATCGGTCTTTGGGGATATTCAATTTTTCACGTACACGGAATATTTCAACATTCTGTTGTTACTTTACTTTTTTGTTGGATGTTTGAATTTTACGAAAAATGATTTTTTTCACAAAAAATAAAAAATTACCAATTTTTAAACACGTTATTCTGGGGACCATAAGGGTTCATTCTCAGTCAACACAAAGTGTTGGGGAGGGAAAACCTTCAATTTTTACAACAACAATAAGACACTTACCTTGAATTTCCGTTTAGGCCAGTCCCTGACATTCATCCTTCATAAATCCATGGAAATAAACGGTGTAAATTGTTTCTTCAAAATAGCGAAAAAGGTTAGGTTGAAATTCTTTTCGTCATAAGATGTAAAAGGCAATATGTGGAGGGTGGACAATGTTGTGTTTTGGTAGCCAGGATGCCCCCCAGCAAATGCGGCGACGTAGAGGGTGTTCTTCGAGGCTTCCCCGTCGGATTCGTGTATTGGTGTGGATGAGGAATGAAAGCTGAGATCAGAAATGTTCACATCTCATTCTATTCACCAAAGATGTCAGGTGGCAGCAGCTACAGTCCTCTACAAAATGCACACCAGCATATGCCCAAACAGACCTTCATTGCTATGCTTCCATCAGCCATATAAGGCATCCACCCGTTATCCAGCCGTCATATGCATGCCATGCTCTTGAAGTACTGTCTTCCCACAACAATTTTCTCTAGCTGGAGCTTCATCCACACATCAGTAAAGTCTGGAACAGCTTGCCCGAAGATGGTGAACGCCTCAAGAGCGAGGGCTCCTGCCCCTGGAAGGGCCATTTCTTCGGTCACGTTGTGACCAAAAACGGTGATATTTTACTTTCAACAATGCTGGTGGTACAATGGTGATACCAATCTGTTATTATTTTTCCTTATCAATAATTTTCAGTGCAAACCTAACCAAAACTAATATGTCCACTTGGTAGATCGGTTATTTTGTCATGGGGGGGGGGCATAATAAACAGTTGGGTAACGTGTGTGACCTTATGATGGTCACAAACGTGACCGAACTTTATTTGCCCCCCCCACATGACAAATAACCAATCAGTGACATGGTAACATATTTTGGTTAGTGTTTAGACGAAGGTTTATTAATATGTAAAAAGTAATAACCGATTGGTTACGTTGACAAACAGCATTGGGTGAAAGTAAAAAATCACCGTTTTTTTGGTCACAACGTGACCAAGAATGGCCCTGAACCGCTTGCTGTGAATCACTAATTAGGCCATGAGGATTCTATCAAAATATAGTGCATGCTTGCTGCCTATGCTAGGTCTTGTCTTTTTCATTCCTCATTGATTCCGTGTTTATAGGGGTTTGTCATTTTAGTTAGAAAAGTTACTTCTAACCAAGCGACCGCGTACTGGACGTGGGAACCTTCCTAATGGGGGGTGCACTCTGGCTGCCCCTTAATAGTCTATTTCATCAGAATTTGTCTTTTTATTTTGCATATTACCAGCATTAAGGGTCACTTGACTTAACTATGTCATTACTACTCACCGATGCAATTGAACCCTTTATCTCAGACACATTGGGAATCGCTAATGCACACACCATGATATTTATCTTCAGTAACAAGAAAAATTGATTCGTGTATGGTTACAAAAATAACACCACCCAGCACAACCATTTTGCCCCCCCCCATGTTTTTCTTGCCCCCCTAGAGTTCCCGCCCCGAGTTTTCCCCCCCCCCCCCCCCCCCCCCGCCGAAAGAAAAATGAGGGGTTGTTTGGTCAAATTTTGGCGATTTGGGGCCCCCCACCCCCCCCAAAAATCACCAAATTTTGGGGAACTTCAACGATTTTGGGCCAAATTTTTGATACGTTGCCCCCCCCCCCAGAATTTCACTTTTGCCCCCTCCCCAAAAAAATTTTCACGTTGCCACCATTTTTCCTCACCCCCGAAAAAAGGTCTGGCGCTGCCACTGCTTATTGCATAGGCTCACACAAATAATACATAACCAGGGCGACTCGTATTTACTCGATCTTAAAATATGTCCCGTCTGAATGTTGCGATCATCTAACATGCAATAAATAACTTCAACCCCCACCCCTCCCCTTAATACCCTAACCCCGCAACACTCCACCCCCCTCCCCAACCCCCCTCAAAACCTCAACCCCCCTCCCCCACACCCGCAAACCCCACGCCCTCTCCAACACCCCACCACTCCCCACCCCCCTCATCCCCCACAACCGCCCCCGCCCACATCCCCCCCCTCCTTAACTCCCCCCCACCCACCCCCAATACCCTGTAACACCCTCCCTTTTCCAAACCCCGCAACCCCGCCATTCCCCCTCCCCAACACCCTCATCCCCCCCAACACCCCGCACACTCACCCCCTCCCCAACACCATGCAACACTCCACCCCCCTCCCTAACCCTCTCCCTCACCCTCGCCCTCTCCCTACCCCTCCCCAACACCCCGTCACAACCCTACCCCCCCCCTCCCCAACACCCCGCCACAAACCCTACCCCCATCAATCAACCCGCCCTCCCCCACACCCCCGCAATACCCAACCCCCTCCCCAACACGCCCTCAATCACCCACCCCCCCTCCCACCCCGCCCGCCCCACCCGCTCCCCAACACCTCACCCCCCTCCCCTATACAGAGTAATCTCCATTGAGCGAAGGAATTTTTGCTATCTGATAGTAACCGTTTCAGAGATACACAAACGCATATTAATTAGCTCATTTGCATACCTAAGCCGTAAATATCACATACTTTCAAATTGCAGAAGATGTTCCTCATGATGGCTTCATGCAGTGAAGGAATTTTTAAGTATCCGATGTACCGTTTCAAAGATAGCAATTATGCTAATTTTTGCCTATTAAGTGCTCATTTGCAATCTCATTTGTCCGCAATACGCCCAAAATCTCAATCGGGTCCAGACCTTCCTCCCGCTTTTCCTTCCCACAAGTTACATCATTATAGGCCTTACAGAACTCAAGACAACTTGTACACAGGCCTTGCAGGACCTTCTCATAAATTATGCAAATTAGATACTTAATTAGCATAGTTTACGGCCACAATCTGATCAGGTCGAGAACTCCTCAGCCCGCTTCTTTCCACCATTACATCATGGTCACCCTTACGGAACTCCAAATAAATCCTATACAACATGGGTTAACAGTTTTTTCACAGACGGACGGACGAACGGACGTACGGATGGCAACGACAATCGGCACGCGCTCATTTCATAGTCCCCCCGTTCCGCAATTTGTTCGGCGGGGACAATTAACATTAACAGATTGTATTTTTTTTTATACATTTATATTTTTCTACAGGGGAAAGCATCAATTTGGCTGAAAAACATCTCAATTGAATAACAACAACAACATCGTTTCATATAGATCTGCGTAATGCAAGTGTTCAACTAATCAATCAATTTTTCGCCATCATCTCTCGAACTCTACAGAGGATAAAAATAGCTGTGTGATGCTGTTAACTTACGCCGACAAAGATTCCCCAAATGTTGCCTTTTTTTTACTCATATAACAATTATAATGATTTATTATCATAGTTCTTGTTATAAGCTGTTCTATCAATCTTTAGGAGGCAGCTGGTAATAGCTATATTCAATAAAAACTGCACAATAGGCTGTTCGTCAACAGGCAATTCCAATTCGACCTATCTTAGGTATATAGCTAATTTATTAATTTACTTTCAGTAGACACTGGCAACTAATCCTTTGCAGAGTCCAGCTATCTTCAGTAGATGTCTCGCAATAAAACTATTTTTCAGTAATACTGCATTTTAAAATTAAGATGGGTTTCTATAATTATATGGCATCAAGTGTTCCATGACTTTTTTTTACAAAGCTCATAATCAAGCTATCGTCAGTAGCTAGCTCATAATATAATCAAGCTATCTTCAGTAGCTAGCTCATAATATAATCAAGCTATCTTCAGTAGCTCGCTCATAATCAAGCTATCTTCAGCAGCTTGCTCATAATCAAGCTATCTTCAGTAGCTAGCTCATAATCAACCTATCTTCAGTAGCTAGCTCATAATATAATCAAGCTATCTTCAGTAGCTCGCTCATAATCAAGCTATCTTCAGTAGCTAGCTCATAATATAATCAAGCTATCTTCAGTAGCTCGCTCATCATTAAGCTATCTTCAGTAGCTTGCTCATAATCAAGCTATCTTCAGTAGCTAGCTCATAATCAAGCTATCTTCAGCAGCTTGCTCATAATCAAGCTATCTTCAGTAGCTTGCTCATAATCAAGCTATCTTCAGCAGCTAGCTCATAATCAAGCTATCTTCAGCAGCTTGCTCATAATCAAGCTATCTTCAGCAGCTAGCTCATAATCAAGCTATCTTCAGTAGCTCGCTCATAATCAAGCTATCTTCAGTAGCTCGCTCATCATTAAGCTATCTTCAGTAGCTAGCTCATAATCAAGCTATCTTCAGTAGCTAGCTCATAATCAAGCTATCTTCAGTAGCTAGCTCATAATCAAGCTGTCTTGAGTAACTAGGTTACAATGAAACTATCTTCAGTAACTAGCTCATAATCAAACTATCCTCAATAGATAGCTGGCAACTGAGCTATGTAGAATCAAACTATTTTATGTAGCTTGATTGTAATAGCCATCCTTCATTTTGAAAGCTGGCACCTATACATTGTATGAACACAGCAAAGCGCTAATAGTAACTATCTCATAATCAATCTCTTCAGGATATAAATGGCATCTAACTTGAACAGATGTAGAAGTCCAATCTCATGTAGCTGGCTCATAATTAAGCTATCTTCAGTAGATAGCTGGCATCTAACTTGGAGAAAGCTATTGTTAATAGCTTGTTGGTAATTAAAATATCTTCAGGAAATTGCAAGTGATTAAGCTAATTTTAGCAGCCTCCCAAAGGCACTCATGCAAGCACCCACAGACACATATGTAACGCACAACACACCCACACGCACACACCAAAATCAAACTTTAAAAAATAGTACAACTGGGGCAATTTTTGGTTGCATTGATTTGTGTCATACAAACCATGTTTTTTTTTTAGGCCCAGAATGGCAGGGGGGGGGGGGGGATAATCTGAACTGGGTGCATTTTCAAGAAGTTTATTAAATTTTTACCCCCCCCCCAAAAAAATCAGAGGTACCATTTCAACTAATATAAAATAAATCAAAAACCAAAACAAAAAACAAAACAAGCAAAAACAGCATGAGTTACATCATCCTATCTATCATTGGGCATTATTTATTGACCAATTTGTCTGCAGAGACCCTTAGTACAATGCAGTGCAATATCACCGTTAGATCTCGGCTCTGAAAACAAAAATATCACAAATATAGCAGTTGTTCAGGTATAAATTTCACCTACTTCAGTGAAAGCGGTCTAAAAACAATGCTGTTTCGATTCACTTGCGTGGGGTTGCCTATTTATATGATATTGATAATAACATTCAGTCCATGTAATCAATGAATATGGTTCACACATACTACGAACGTACTACTACTCTCTTCTTCCAAACAGCAGGATCAGATGGCCACTTGGTTTCTCAATTCTACAATTATACTGGATAATACCGAGTTTTTTACAAGTAAACCTTTTACACTAACAGTTAAAGCCAAGAATCAGTCATTTTTTTCCAAATTCAAAATGCCCATTTGGGTCTCTACTTGCTAGGTGAGGTCATATCCACACCGTATATTACTGTCTTTGTGAAAAACAGACCCTTAGGCATTTTAAAGCAGGTCCGTAAAGATGCCATTTACGACATGCTGGGCCTGAAAAAAGTCGGATCCCGACTTTTATTAGTAAAAAAGCTAAAAAATCATATCGACAATACGGGGTTACCGTTAGACACTTACAGGGGTCGTACATAACAATTCAAAATACAACAGTGCCAAAAAATTATAGACTTTGATGAAAAATAGGGGCAATTGTTTTACATCGTGAAGAAATGATATGGATAGTGGCTTTTTAATGATGAAAGTGCATACTTCTGTAATACTACAATGCAATCACACCGATTTTTCAAACTACTATTAAAACCTGATAGTTCAATTCATCACATTATTAATGATTTACATTTATATTCCCATTCATGAAGGGGGTTTTTGGATTAATTAGCCAATGTATACAAGCTCATACAGTTTGGCTAAAAAGGACCTTTTGGAGACCACAAAAGGCTGAGAGGGATCCTTTTAGGGACCACAAGAGCCAAGTGACCCTTTTGGGGACCAGCCGAAAATACCCTATGGGGACCAAGTTGAGAATAACTTTTGAAGGACCACAAGATGTCTCTCAGAGTGACCTTTTAGAGACCACAATAGGCTGGGAGGGACCTTTTAGGGACCACAAGAGGCCAAAGTGGACTCCTTTTGGGAACCAGCCATGAGAGATTCATTTTGAGGACCAGCCAAGAATGACCCGTATGGGGACCGGCTAAGAATACCCCTTTTGAGGACCACAAGATGCCTCAGAGTGACCTTTTGGGACCACAAGTGGCTTGAGAGTTACTTTGGGGATCACAAGAAGATGAGTACCTTGGGGGATCACAAGAGACTGAGTGACCTTTGGGGATCACAAGAGACTGAGTGACCTTTGGGGATCACAAGAGACTGAGTGACCTTTGGGGATCACAAGAGACTGAGGGACTTTGGATCACAAGAGTTTAGAGTGTCTTTTAGTAGAACTGACATCCAAGACTTCATGGAAATAGAAATTCTAGTAATCCTATCTATGAAATAACTTGCTCTCCTGAAGAAACAACATACTACCCATAAACATAGCCAGTTTCCTCCTACATGCCATTGCAAAAATTGCTTGGTAAATGGCATAAGGGATTACATAATATTCAGACTGTTTACATAGTATGCTATTATTTTCTGGAACTATTGACTATTCCACAGTAAACTTTCAACTTGCAGCACAGAAGATCTTCTGACACCCTGCTTGCTACAGCTACTTATCCACTAAAAGCCCTGTGCAAAGTTATTTTCACAAAGACAGAGTGAACTGCCCAAATGCCTTTACTTCACTCCCAGTTAAATGCTAAACAATGCAATTTAAACATTTAAATGGTCACACCAGGTCAATCAGCAATTGCGGAGTACAACCTCATCTTGCCTTACATAGTTCACTGAAATGGCATTAAATTATATTGTAATTTCAGTGAACTATGTAACGCAAGATGAGGCTGTACACAGCATTTGCTGATGTACACGCTGGAACCTTGCCCTTCCTTTCATGTTTGTTTATCCAATATGACTTGAGCATTTGCTAGTGCTGCATTTTAATTTTGCCATCAGCTATGTTATCTCTCTTTCCTAATATTGGTTGACCCTCTATAAAGTTGCAAATAACATCAAAATGGTTTCCATTCGTATTCTTGCTTATCTCACATCCTTGAAATTAGGCATTTTTAGAGCTTTATGACCTTGTTTCTCCTTCCCGTTCATATGGTCCTAAATATCAAGGATCCTCATCAGACGCAATGTGCATTGAATGATGCAAATGCAATATGGTTTCACATATAGTACGGTAACATTTGAGCATTGATATCACTGGTGTAAAATTTTCATTCAATATTTACCAGATTTAAATATCATCTAGTTAAATTTCCCGTAATTTTGGTTGGAATTTATAGGACTGATACACTGTAAATTGAGTGATAAGGGTTTAAACACCAATCTAAACCCATTTTGTCCATATTGTTTTAAACATGTGTTAATTCCTAATCACTTCAATCTCTTCACAATACAACTTTCTTGTAATCTACCACTGTCAGTGTATAGTGGTATTTGTGGCAGCATTGAATGGTCTCACCCTTAAGATGTTTAAAAGCTCACTTATTTTTTCCATACGTTTCTAATGCCTACGTACCGGGTATTGTTATGACATTGTTTAAAACATGGTACTGATGTCAACACTTAATCATCAGTGTCCTCTTGATGTCATTTCCACTCTACTTTTCAGCCACACTATAGATGCATTTTTTTAACATCAGTTTATGAATGTTCTACCATTCTGAATAAAGCCACATATTCCAATTAAATAATACAGTGTTTTTGTGATTGATGTAATTTTCAACACTTTTCTTTTCTCACAAATTTACATTTGGCCCCCCCCCCATGTCCATACTGTACTTTGTCTCTATTTTATTATTCCGAATTGCACCTCGTCAAACGGGTACAGCTCAGGGTCAATTTGTTAGAATCATGTACTAGACAATTATATACTTCCAGCTTTGCTCTATTGGTTTTAACAAAATTTGTGTCAAACTCTTACACAAAATATATCTTATTGTTTTTGATGGCATCACACTAAGATCATTTAGAGGCTAATCTTTGTGATATTTGGCAACACAATACAACTTTGACCCACAACCATACCCTATACAAGTCTCATCTTTAAACAGATGTATTTGTTAAATACATACATTCCAACTGTAACGAAACAACGTTGAAATACAACAATATGAAAGGACAGATTGTTCCGCGCATCCTGCTTACAGGACTTGTGAAATTGATCATTTTTTTTTCACATTTAGACATTTTTACAATATTTTAATCTTTTTAATATATAAGTCACACAAGAAATTATTTTTCTGATTTTATTAAAGCAATGATATAGTTCTGTTTATGTGGATATTATTTTACAGTACTATAGTTTCAGTGCCATTGCATTATGGCAATTTCTCAGTTGTGTGGATGGAATTTTTTCTTGGTCTTACAGAATTGCCACTGAAATTATAATTTGTTAATATTGAAGAGAAAGGAAGAGTGCCTGGCCTGTTAGAACACATAAACAGTAAATTACAAACACAGAATCCGAACACAAGCAGATATACCCCCCGAAGGAAAATTCGGGGCACACCTGTTTTAATTTTTTTTTGTCTGGATTTTTTTTTTAAATTCATTTATCTGATTTTTATTTTGATTTTTTAAAAATAATTTTGTATATTTATTGTTTTTATTAGAATTTGTCATAATATAAAAAATCTAGTTTGTTTGCTTGTTAGGGGCACATGTGGTTCAGTGGATTTAGGGCACATGTGGACCAGTGGATTTAAGCACCTGACCCACACACCAAAGATTGCAAGTTTGAGTCCCACCGCAATCAATGTGTTGTGCTCAATAAGTCCTCTCCACCCAGGTGTATAAATGGGTACCAGCGAATGCTGGGAAGGTATACAGATACATTGTGCTGGAGGAGTGGTGACCCCCCCCCCCAACACCAACCAAGGGAAGAGAGATGGTCTGATTTTTATTCACGAATGACCAAAATACAGCATATGTGCGCATTCATACCTCAGAAGCATTTGTCCCTATGCGGCCCTGATGACAACAGTAAAGAGCAACATGACTGGCCAGTCTCAATGGGTCACTCACATGAAAGTTCAGGTATCAAGCTCTCCATGAATACACTGTATACCAAAATTAAAGGTGCTTGTTCCGATTTATGTGTATTGTGTTCTCTACTTGATAAGAGAGCCTGGAACTTGCACATACACCCCATCAAGTACCGTGGGAAACAAACTTGCGGTTTGATGGTAGAAGCATACCCTGCCAACATTGGAAAGTCAAAAATCTTACTTATGAAAGTGCAGAGTGCACACAGTAAGCACCAAGGCACTCAACACTAGCAAAATGGGGGTCCAAGGGTCTGTCTTTGTGCCCTGATAGGGTCCAGGAGCCTGCCTCAGGGTGCCTGAAGGGGCCAGGAGGGGGTGACAAAGGGGCATGGACACCAAATTTGAAATTTTCTTTTGACTTTTGAAAAAATATTTTTCTTTGCAAAAAATTTAAAAATCTTATTAGTAAGATTTTCTGCTGTCAAAAATATTGGAAATCTTACTAAATAAGTTTAAATCTTACTAGTTGGCAGGTATGGTGAGAAGCAATAATGCACATTACAAAGCCCTATTCAATACTGTGCTAATATTGATGGTTAACCACTAAAACGGCGTTTTTTTGTTTATATCTTGGGAATGAAATGGATTTGAGGGCTCAAATTTCAGGACGACAATGAGAAAAATACGGCCTTTCATCTGATATCAAAATCGATGCTACTTCCGGGTAAATCAGGGGGGTCCCAAAGACGATCGGAACACGCACCTTTAAAGAACATGATTATTATTTTTTTTTATCTTCTGACCATGCAGTTGCCAATTAAGTCCCAGTGTAAGAATATCTCGGAAATATTGTTTGTCACTAAGCTTATACCGTATTTACAATTCATTCAATGTTTATGTAATCTTAATGTATTTCTCTTCATCATCTCTATCCATGCAGGTCAACCCACCTTTTAAAATCTAACAACATGAAAAATAAAATAGCACTCATGCTGATGCAAACCACACAATTACACATTGCCATTGTAATAATCCTCCTATTCTTGTATAACCAAGAGCCAGCAAAGGTGTGGAGTACTTAACATAGCCAATTCATTTGTAATAAGGCAATATTTACATCAAGCAATTAATGCAAACAAGACCTATGTTATGATTGCATCCTCATATTTTCTTATCCTGCATACCACAGACCAGCCCGCTGTGCTGTGCACATACACGACCAATGCACACACATATTATCAATCCTCTTTCGGACGAAAATCCCTGTGACACCAGAGTTGTTAATTAGGTCACATTTTTACCTGGTAGCTATTAAACAAGAGCTTTATCAAATTCAATCTGTATGTGCTGTAACGTGATACAGAGCTACACATTCAATATTGGGACAGAGCCACCAAAAAAGAGCTGTGCAATATTTTATGATAGTATCAGTTGTTCTGGTGACTTACATGTAAGTCAGCATAGAGTGAGCAAATGTACATGTACATGCAAGAGGTACATTGAGCAGGTCAGTTATTTTGTGGGATATACAGCTTCAAATTTTGAGAATGTGATAAAAAGTGATGAGAAAATTAAAGGTAGAAATTGAGATAATTTTGGTCCATAAAGGCAGAAACAAGACTGACAGTGTCTTGGAAGCTGTGGTACATTGTACATGATTCTCTGAATGTAGAACATACATATATGCTTGCACTTTAATTTTTGTCCTGAAATTTTCAAAACTTTGTTTATTTTATATTTTTTATTTTATTTGGATTTAAAAAAAAATAAATTATAGAAAACAAATTTTGATTTTAATTTTTTTATTTGAATGTGTTTTGTGTGTGGGTGTGTGTGTGTGTGTCTTTTTCGTAATTATTGTCATTATTATTTTGTTTTCTGGATTTTATTTTGTGAACATGCAATTACCATACTGCCTGATAGCATTTGTTTAAAAATGTCCCACAAGTTGTTCCTCAACCTTGAAACAAACTGTTTCTATAGGTCCTGTACCCGCTGATAGCGTTTGTTACGAACTGACAGAATAACACACAGAAACCCGATCACTGCTTCCTTAGCTAAAAATAGCATTTTCTCGCATTAAAATATAGCATATTCTCCTTTTTTTTTGTCATTGTATGTACTGGAATGGCAAAAAAAAGCACTTTCCCCTTTTTAAGATGGTGTCCGCTATCAAACTATTCAAACATACTGATGAAACACTTCACTTGAATATTGAAACATACTGGACGTCTAAGAATGTTACATACAGTGCCAATTCAAAGAAACTAAATCACTGTACTGACGCTAGTATAATCCCACCTGTTTTAACTGAATTAGCTGGAAGGTAGGTGTGGATAATGGAATCTCCATTCTAAGATGAAACACTATAGCTCAAATGGCAGCCTTTCACAGTAACTGATTTAAATGAAGGTGTGTGATCACAAAGGACCTGTAAATGAACTGAATAAGCCTTAATTTTGTAATAAAAATCACAAGCAACTACCAAAACTGTAATGATTGCAACTAAAAATAATGTATGCAATCTTGATTTTCAGCAAAGAAACTTATGGTGGGATCATAATAGGATTCATGCAATTATTCAGTTTCTTTAAAACTGGGGTGGGATTAAAATCGAACATGGAACTACCCTTGCGAGTATGGTATGTGGCAGGTTAATTAACCTCATTGGTGCTTCATAAGGTAGTGCTAACCCACCTAACACCTGTCAGGTCATCTTTAAAATGCTATTGTGAGAAAAATAAACCAATGGTATCCGAATTGCAGACAACAGCTTATCAAATTTTCCAAAGAAGATGCCAGACCAAACAATGAAGTAGTAGCAGTGATTGTCATGCCATCAACTAAGAGTCAATGAAAACAAAGTATACCAAGGCGGTTCGCGAACAACAAAGGTCCCGCCCAGTGCGTTAGCTAAAGAACAAGAAGACAAACAATTTTAAGATATCAGGGAAGATTGTGATCGGCCCACCAGTTTCATCCTCCTACCACAGTAAGTGATTGACCTCGGATGACCCCAATGACCTTGAATGACCTTCCCAAGTGTCAACACTGATGTTACCACACCCACCCAAGGTTCATCCTCCGACCCATGATTGTGATTTGGACTTAATGACCCCACATAAACCTGGAAATGACCAAATTTTCTTGCACTGAATGAGAGCACACTCACCAAATTTCACCCTCCTACCACGTTAAGTGATTGACCTGGCATGACCCCGCATGACCTTGAAATACCTTCAAAACAATTTGGCATTAATTGTTGACCACACCCACAAGTTTCATCCTCCTCCACATATTAGTGATTATGACTTGGATGACCCTCCATGACCTTCACATGCACTTCAAAAGTTTGGCACGGAATGTTGATCACACCACCACCAATCTTTCACCCTCCAACCAATGTTAAGTGATTTGACCTTGGATGAGGCCTCGGATGACCTTGAAAGACCATCAAAATTTGGTACTGATGTTTACCACACCCCACCAATGTCCTCCTAACACATGTTAAGTGATTTGACTGTGGATGACTTCGAATGACCGTGAAATGACATTCAAAATTTTTGGTACTGAATGTTGAGCACCCCCACCATTTTTCATTCTCCTACACATCATGTTAAGTGTTTTTAATTTGACCTCGGAGGACCTTGAAATGACCTTCAAAATTTTTGGTACTGAACTGTTGACCACACCACCAATTTTCATCTCATACACACATGTTAACGTGATTTGACTTGGATGACCTCATATGACCTTGAAATGGACCTTCACAATTTTCGGCCCTGAATGTTGACCCCACACCCACACGTTTCATCATCCGACCACAACAGAATAAGGTGGTTATAAGCAATGTAACTCCATTTTTGCCTATTTTTGACCCAATTTGACCTTTGACCAATGCCACAGGACCCTCCTCCGAACTCATCAGCAGCCTACTTGAGTACATCTATGGTGCGAGAAGATGGACACCCATACTTAAATTAAAAGATATCGTGTTAACAACGTTTATTATAGCGATTAGCCCTATTTTGCATATTTGACCTATTTTTGCCACATTTGACCTTTGACCCAGCCACATGACCCACCTCCTTTGTATACCACCCACCACCTACTTGAGATACATTATGTTGCCCTAAGATGGACTTCCACAAGTGCTTAGTTCCAAAGATATCGTGAGGGACGCACACACACAAACACACACACAACGGCCGGCTAGCATTTCATAGTCCCCCGTGCCAAACAAAAGTTGCGGGGGGACCATAATTCCCCAGCAGTATCACTATGCAAAAATCAAACTTCTTTTACATAAGTGGAAATGACGTGTAGGTTTAATTTGGTATGATATTTTCCTTACTAGACTACCCTTAAAGATTATAACTCTCCTGCTGGCTCTAGCCTTTTTACAGTATCTCTGAATGACTCATTACATGATAAAACTTCCGTAAAAAAAATCAGAATAAAATCTTCTATAACAAATATGCATGCAAGTTTAGCTTTTGTTTACAAGGTCTCTCAGTGGCTATTACATCATGTAATGTCTATGAATAACCAAACAATCGGGCCGGTATGCGGTAATGGCCATGTCACCATTTACATGTTTAGATGTGACCTATTTTGACCCTTTGACCTTGTGTGACTTCTGTGAAATATGAGAAAACATTTTCTGATTTGCGGACTGATGAAATAGTGTACTAACTTCACTCCAAAACTCCATAAATACCCAAAAGACAACGCGCTTCATTAGAATCAACTTTAACCTGTACAGCCAGGATAATTAAGATGGGGGTGTAGTCATCTTTCCCCCATATCCACGGATTCCTATTATATGTTTGTTATAAGTTTTTTATTTAAATAAAAAACATATTACAATAAACAACAAAATAAACATTAAAAAAATTGCAGACCATGTATCATTAGAAATATTTTAACAAGATAGGTAAATAACCAAGATAACTCTATTGGACCTTTGATCCCTCTGGTGTTTTTGAAATAGGTAATCCCAATAGAAAAATGAATTGGTTGAAATACCTATTACCAATACTACCTGAGGAACAAGCAGTGATTTTCTAAACTAGAGCATCAAAATAAAAAAAAAATTGTGTATAAGGACAAGGCTGGTATTCTGAAAGGGAGTCTTATTAGACCTGGGTTTATTCAGGGGTAGTCCTACATGAGGGGGCCTTTTTTCCTTTCAAAATACTGTGAAGTTAAAATGTACAAGGTGAGAAATATCTCTGATTTATCCGGTACTGCCACATGAGGAATTATTTTCCACCTGTTACAGCATATTTTAGAGGTTTGTTCTGTATTGGTGTTACCACAATCAGCTGTTAATTGAGTGTTTTTTCAGTTCATTACATACATTTGTACGGTAATATAATATAATAAATTCCACTTTTTATATCATCTCACTGTACATAGTGACGCTTCTTCACTTTAACTATGTCTTTTAGCATTAATAACATTCCCAGAATCTGGCCAGAAGGAAACAAATTAGAAAGTCTAAACAAGCTAAGGTTGATATTCATTTGCAAAGTAAATATAAATTATCAAATTTGAGTCAATTGGAAAGCGTAAACCACCACATTTTTAACTCTAATATTAAAGGTGCATGAGGATTTAAAATAACCGGGTCCCTTAAAAAATGTGAAATTTTTGCGCTGGTTTTAAAGCTCCCTATCAAAAAATCACCATCTTAAAGGATTTTAAAAGCTGAGAACTGTTTCCTTTGGTACAAAAAATTGTGAAAGTTTCTAATTTACATACGAGAAATAAAAGAGGATGAAATAGGCGATAATCTATGATAATTTTATCAAAATTTTGTATGCACGACAGAAAGAAAGATGCAGGTTATCAGGCGTAATCTTAGAGCTAGCGAGGTATGTTTGATAGTGGAGAGTTTAAACCCGCGCAAAAAACTTTTACCATTTTTAAGTGGACACAGTGGTATTGAGAATCTCTCATTGACCTTAGTCTATCAGTTAAACAGTTGGTTTTGGAGTTTTACTCTTTCCCCATTTCCTTTCCCATGCTTTTCTTTCTCCCTTCCCTCCCCCCGCTCCCCGATTCCCTTTTCTTCCCCTTATCATCGTTTTGATAGTTTTGACCCATATCCCCGACCGGCGCACCGGGCCTTGTGTATTCGGTGTTCTGGTTTGGAACGGGTGACTTATTGTGTTTCCTTTTCTATTGAAATATGTGATGCGATCTGGGAAAAACATGCCACATGGTGCGGAATTATTTTTGAGTTTTTACTATCACTGCAAAGTTTGAAATATATTAGTTTCCATCAACTGTTTACTTCTTTCGTCTATGATACACATGTCAAAAGTACCTTAGATAATTGACAAAAAATAAAGTACAATAATAACAGATTTTAAGCTATTTTCTTTTATTTTTCCCAACTGTCCTGTGCGACCTGTGGCGGGTTTTCCAGATCACAGATCACATACAAGGCATATACAAATCACCTTTTGTTTAATTTTAATTATTTCTGTCGCCAAATAAAAGATAGGGAATCTCTTGAGTGTCTGACTATATGAAATCATACAGATCACTGAAAATTATGGAGGACTGAATCTATCATGCACCTTAACGCACGGGAAGGTGGTCATATATAAATACTGTCATGATATCCGTGGTTTTTGTCAGCATTTTACAGGCAAAGCAAACATCTCAGTGAAAAGTTTATTATGACCGGTCTCCAACTTATTCACGCTTTTCACCATGATGAAATTCACTTTGAAAATGACATATTCGAAGGTCGCTGACTGAAAGTAGCCTATTTAGGTTGATTCATCCATTTGAACTATAATTTTTACATAAAACATAAGAGAATACTAAAATAGAAAATTTATGTTGAATTACTCTGTTTTTTTAAACAAATATCCCGATTTCTTTTTAGATGATATTTTGAATTCTACGTAACATGAATTTACATGAACACCGACAACATGTGATGCCTTACTCCTTAAACTCATCTTACGAAGCTTTTTTGTAACACGGCTCTCCAAACTGCTGTCCTACACCTTGCCATCGCCTAATCTTCCTACACCAACTCCGACAATTTTCTTCACCTTCTTGTCATTCCCCCCGACCTTTTACCAAGGGAGTGGTACCACCCCCTTGGAATTCTTTATAAAACACCTGATGCTTATGATTTTTATACCAGTGGAAGGCTATCGCTCTCCGTCTTTCCAATGATACCCAAACAAGTACCAATATACATAGTATGGCCAACCACCAGTACTAAGTCGAGAGTCAGCAAAATGTCATTTTCACAGGAAAATAGAGAAAATTAAATTTTGCACTATAAAGGTAGGACTATTGCATTTTCACGCGGTTTAAGCCTTAAATTATGGCAATGATTAGTGTACATACATAAGCAGAGTTGTAGAGGCCTACTGTGCAGAAATTTTTTTTTAAAAAAATTGAATAAATATTAAATGTTGTTTCCGAGGCATTTTTTGTCTAAAAAAAATTCTCATTTAATTCAAATGAAGAAAAAGAGGAAAAAAAAAACAGAAAACGTAAAAATGTACAAAATGATTCCGAAAATCTAAATGTGCATGGCCCTTCTGAAACAAAGTTGGTTCTCTTTTTAGCCTATAAATCACATGAGACTAGTAAAATCTCAATTTCCTTGCCACCGTTCAGGTAGCGTTTATCACCATGTATTTAGAAAATACACCCCATGCACCCCATGTTTTTGGGGTATGATATTTGATACCAAGATCACTCAAGGTTAGTCATGTCAAATGTATGTACAAGTCAAACCACTGAACCGTTGTCTTTGGTGAATAATGAGTATATTGTACTCATAGTGAATATCCGAATTGCAGTGAATAATGAAAATAGCACTTAGATAATGCCACATATATTAATATATCATATCACAGTCAGATAATGCTACTCTATCAATATTCTGTCAATAAACATAAATTGACAAATTTGAATAATCGAATTGTCATCATGGTAACTCGTAACACCAAGTCATTTCTACGAGTTGTTCAAAATCAAACACTTGCTTTCCGCATGTGATTAGCTTCATGGACACACAATAATTGTCAATTTACGAGGCATGAATACTAGCAGCACTACTTTCTAAGTTGAAGGTTATATTATGCTGTAATAAGCTATGCACTTCAACATGCCAATCAATGCCTTATCAGTGTAATTATTGTCACCTTCCATAACTTGTGATGATTATAATGGACACTTTTGATCACAGAAATATAGTTAGATGTGTTCACAAATTTAACTTCAAAATATGGGTTATAGCAGTATTGTGTGGTTGGCAAATTTAGGATTACATGTGATTTTTTTTTTTTTTAAAGTTCATCAAACTATCAATTCTGAAAAAATCTGAAAAATATTATTATTTTTTTTACATTATACATTTCTACCATTTTTTTTAAAACTTGGGGAAGGGAAGTATGGATTGTGACTCTGTGGCCGGATGGAATCAAAGAGCTTACCAAGATGATCTCTTTAACTATTAGACCATGGGACCGTGGACCAAATAACCAACTGTATAACAAATTCTATAGTCCCCATCTGGGGGCTAAGGGAAAACCAAGTGTAAATCATAATAAATTATTCCGATAACTAACTGTATGTTCCCGCACATAAAACTGGCCCATTTTCTTAAATAAAAAATATATAAAATGTCACCTCAAGTTCTTTTTCCCAATATCAGAGCCAGGTATGTATAGAGTTCAGCTAACCATGAGCTAAAGATATTACAATGGGCCGCGGTATGTAGGGCAATTGTTATAGCCAGTGTTACCACCTCCACGAAGCGGGTTGAGTGACAAATACCCTTCCTCTCTCAAAATAACTAACCAGTGTACATGATAATCTAGGTAGTTGACACTAAATTTTCTTTTAAAAGTCAAAATTGGTGTTTAATTCTATTGAATAGAAATGAAGTTAAGCAATAAGTAACGGATTTTGGTTCGGAACACAACGTTGTTGTTAGGTCAAGCTTGCCCAGCAACATTCTCTCATGATGTGTGTTCCTGTTTTTCTTTCTAATAAATGATGAAAAATATGGCCAAAGGTAATTGAACCGCCATATAGAAGCTCAATATTTATTGATCTGTTGTAATGAGAGTTAAGTATTGTCTGAAAAAGTACTCAGTCAAAATTGGAGAGCGTAACAGCATTCTTAAGCTGCGCGACAATATAACAATGGTCTGCACTCCAGATTGAAAGGGAATTTGAAGTGTTTTTCTACACCGCGATACCGGGCCGGTGATGATATCTTTTAACTCCATTGTTTGCTGAAGTCTATGTGTATCCACTCTTCATGATATTCGGGGAAATGAAAGTGAACTGACATTTTATTCTTTTTAACGAAAAGACAATGTTGCCAGTTTTATTCTGTGGGAACAGACGACGATCGATGATATGGATTTTAATAATTAATTATGAATTTTACACTTGGTTTTCCCTAGCCCCCAGATGGAGACTACAAAACAACCGCATAGAAGGACATGTCCCACGACTAATAGGCCTACTAAAATGTACAAGCCTAGCAGGAATTATTATGAGCTTTTATTTTATCGCCCTATATTAAAACATTTTTTAAAACTGCAAAAATCATGAAAATAATATGCAAAACAAATTCTGCTTGACAGTATCACCATTGTTTTGTAAGCATTTATCTTTATTTTTAGACCACTGACTTCCAACCAAGTATATAGCTATGAACATGAAGTAAAATAAAAGCTACAAGGTTTTTCCTAACATAGAATATAAAGATAATAAAAAGAATAAAAAAAATAAAAAAAATAAAAAAAATAAAAAATTCCATTTTTAAGTTTCCAGTCTTAAGAGCTAAGAATTTATGCCCGCATCATTTTCACTGCATTATTTTTTGTGTCAGAACTACAGGTATGCCAGAATTCACAACATTAAATGCCTGTGAACAATACATTTTGATTCACTTTTATTTTTTTTAGGGATTGATACTTTCTGAGGTAATTGAACAACAATGAGCAACAAAAGAATACTAAATGTCCCGGTCTTAGTGTTTTCAAGGAAATTTGTTTTCATAACAGAAATAGCTGTGTACATTTTATAGCACAAAACAGTAAAGTAATACCTGGTTGGTGAATCATATTGTTATAAAACATTTCATGACAAACATGTCCATACCTGTGTATTATTTTTTTAATATCTGTCTTTCACCCCCTAGCTACATTATATTCCCACAGCACTATCACTTTGGTTCCAAAGTACAAAAGATAGGCAATATATCCCCAATTAGCACAATCCCAACAATTCTGGCAGAATGACGGATAGAAATGTTGCTATTTTCAAAGCCGGCCAGCTCACTGTTTCTAATTCTGCCGGTGCTATGACGCAAATGCACATGCTAGAGTTTGACAAAGCCAAACATTTAGACTTCAATTTACAGCTATTTTAGAGCAGCAGAAAAAAAACTCAAAGCCGTATTTCTTGCCGTTAGGGGAAATTTATTATACTGGCGTTCACCATTTCTATAGATCAGACGACGCACATGCTATGGTTGAATCTGCTTACAGCACCCTGATTTGTATCTTCAACCTAAAAAAAAAAAGAAATCACATGTACTTGGCTATATTTAGAATAGCAAACCTCCCACTCAGTTATACTGAAGTCTGTATGCACCCCACACATTAAACAAAGTCAGTTTAAGCAATAATTTAAAGGGCACCATGATCTCATGTATATGGTGGCTTGATTGAGTGGTCATGGAAAGAAATTTAGAACAATATTAGCACCGAGTTATAACCAAGCCCAAGGTTGGCTGCAGACTCATGCCCACCTTCCATCCCCCAGCCACCTCAGTTCAATTACACTTTTGAGGTGTTGCATTTTCATCAAGTGTGTCATACCGTGTTACAGAATCATTAACGGGCAAAGTTTGTTATGCAATCTTCCTCTATCAAAACATATTTCCATTTTCATGGAATAAACCCCAGAAGAAAAAACAAATCAAGATGACGGGGGGGAGCGAGACTGAAAGGCAACGGTCCTTGATGCGTAAAGAGAAGTATAAATGCACGTATGGGCTTGCTTTTAACATGTTATGTATAATTTGCAGCACGGACACCACAACTAGCTGCCAATCAGGCTACTACACAAATTTTGTGATTTTTGTTCCGCTAAAAACAGCCCCAGGCTTACCTAAACAAGGCCCATGCGTTAGCCAGATTTGGGGTGCGGGTCTTGGGGAGTATCCAAATCACAATGACAAGGGATCCAGGGCCACTCAAGGTCCCTGGCAGGGTCCTAGGGAAGAGCCTCCATAGTGAGTAGGGGCCCTCATGCCATTTTTCGCAATTTGATTTTTATCTTCCCGCCTCCACCCCTGGCTATGTGCCCAAAGGCAATTCTCGAACCCTGATCTTGTCCTTCTTTATGCTTGATAAAAAGAGAACACTTTGCACATGGACCAAAGTCACCTTGGGGTCAATGGAGATCAACATCTTAACACTCACTTGTATCTTGGGCCAGTGATTCTTCTGACCAAATTATCTGTAATTCAGACGGAGCATAAGGCTAAAACACAATTATTTATTTCATTTATAACATTCGGGCCTTCGGCAGTTGCCAGGCAGAACCCAATATTGCTATATGCATTAAAATTCAAGTGATGCCTCCAGAACAGCGGGGAAAGATTTTTATGGGAAGAAGTCTGACTTTGGATGCAGGAGGAAACCGAAGTGCCGGAGAAAAAATGCGACCAATTCTTAAAGGCATACGACCTGGCTCAACATGGAATCGACCGGGCCGCATTGGCGAAAGGTGAGCGACTACAATCGCTACACAACCCTCTCCCTCCCAAAATTATGAAACTTACGGGTCAAAGGTCACATCAGGTCAGTGAGGTCATGTATATACTTCACACATGGGTCTTGGCTTAATGGTTCTTTTGAGTAACTACCTCTCTTCATGAAAAGAACATTAAAACATTTGAATTTATAGCGATGGGTCAGAGTCCAGCTTGAGCATTAACAGTGTACACTATTTCAAAGTCACTAATGGTACACCATAATCCTAACAATACCGCCCAAATTGGCCATAAACACCAACCCCCAGCACTAAAGTTCTTCCTTAATCTAATCCCTAAAACCTAACCCAATCCCACATTGCCGACTGCATGCCAGGAATCAACCAAAGCAAAATGTGCACTTTTCAAGAAACTGCCAGTGTTTTAAACGCATGTTGTTTTCTGTTTAGTCACAAGGACTTAAACGAACACTTTCAAGACACACAATGTAAAACACTCCAGTTGAGGGTGATGTCTGTTTACATCTGTAAGAAAATCACTCTCTAGTGATCTAACCCTCGCCCCGAAGGGGGTACCACCCCCTTCAGGTGTTTTTTCCTGGCTTGCTAAAACCCCCTTTTTTGGTGCCAAATTATTTATGTACCGTACTATTGTCATTGACATGTTCCGCTCCTTTTTTTCAAAAAAACATCCCCGGGGTATAGGTAAGAATACAGGGTGATCCAAATGTGATGGCTGGGGGGGTGGCACCACCCCCCTTTGGAAGAGAAGTACCAAACATGCCTAACATGAAAAAAAAAAGAACACAGGAATATCACAGACACTTGGATTTGGGTACCATATAATAAGCTATAGTCCAAGATCCTCGTTCTCATTAATACCAATGAGTACGCGAGTCTATGCCAAGCATTACGTAGCAAAGACGTCAATAAAGTTCACGTTCAGGAAAACGCCAATTTCCATAGACACGCATGGGAACATTCAATTTTTCACAAAAAGTTAGGAATAGCAGATTTTCATGCGGTTGTTTACTCTACTTGATATGGGAACTGGAGTTTTTTATATAATGATAGACTTTAGTGCTACCCTGTATAATAAGGGTGTTTGATCGCTAAAATTGCAAATACAATTTACCACCCTATTCGGTATTTTTGTACTATTCCTAACATATTACATCATGGTGTACGTCATAATGCGGGATGTTGGTACTTATTTTGTTAACCAATGAAAACGAAACTCTAAGCTATCCTTTGTACCAAATTGGAAACAGGAATCTATTGGGTTGGTAACCACCCCCCCCCCCCTTCGGCAGTTTTGTTACAAAATTGGCTAGGTAGGACGAGGGTTTAAAGGTGGTGACCAATCAAACAACTTGTCACCACCTTCAATCATCATTTGAGATTTTGTTTCTTTTATTTTTTCACGTTTCCCCAAATGGCTGAAATGTTTTAAACTCAACATATGTGACCAGAACATGATTGGGCATCCCACCTTTCAAAGGTGACCATTTATACAGCAAGATGATCCTTAGATTGATCTCTACAACAAGTTATGGGGACCATAGTGCAGTTATGTCCACAGCAAAAAAGTCACGACCTTTTGATCACTCAAACCAGCATCATTATGAATCAATCTATTCACAACTTTGACCTGATTAAAATGCTTCCCAACCATAGCCATCACCCATATAAATGATTCCAAATTTGCTATGGATGACTGATTATCCAATCACCTGAGTACATCCACTGTACTTTTTGGGCGGTTGGGCCTATAGGAAGGGGTTTTGAGAAAGGCAGGTCACATTTTCTAAGTGACACAGGTCAATACAACAATTTGCGACACCCATTAGATTAAATGTATCTGTGACTATAGCTGGTACGAGCACGCTGCCATGAATGGTTTTCGATATAACAAGCGACTTGAACAACCTCTCTCTGCGCCCTCCTACACGGTGAATTTTGCCATCGAAATACATGGCAAATTAGGAGTAACTGGCTTGATTCTCAAACACCATGACCCTGGTTGCAACTTTAACTCCTTTTGGATGAATTCACAAATGTTTTAATATAATATTTACAAAATATATGCTGGTACGAACAAATTTGGTCAAATAACTTTCCGTAGCGAAGTTAAATAGCGCATGCCCTATCTGTTAACTGTATGGCTCATGCAAGAGGTCCGGGCGAATTGAGTGCAGTGTGTGGACGGTGTATAGGGAAAAAGGACATAAAGTGCAAGATGCTGAGAAGTTCTTTATCATAAAAACGTATATAGATGTGATGTTTCAATTGTTCTTTCCATATAATGGCTTTGAACATTTCATCATGCAGCTTTTACAGTTAAATGATGTAGCATCACAACCTGGTCTTTTTTGTCGATTGTTAATCAGTATTTTACCCAGATAGGCAGTCCAATCAAATCAGATGTGAAATGGTGCTAAAAAAATTAAAAATCCAAGTCTATTTTAACCTGAAAGGTGCAACGAGAGATTTTGAGGCACCCAAAGATCTGTGTCTAATCTATATCCTATCTATAGATTAGACACACATTAGACTTTCTTACCTTCCTATTTGGCTATATAAGATGAGAAAAAGGTGATTTTGATTAGCTTATATTTCAATGTTTTATTTTTTTTAATAATATTTTGTATTTGCTCTATACAATTAGAAATTTTTTCACATTTTTTATTGTACCAAAGCAACAGTATCTCACTTAATCCTTTCAGATGGGGATATTTTTTGACAGAGAGCTTTACATCCGGGCAAAAGTCAGTACTTTTCGATTTTTTTAGGGACAAACCTGATTGTGAAATCTCTCGTTTGCACCTTTAAGCCTACTGGTTAATCTCCCCTTTCAATCAAATGCAACATTTCCATATGAAGGAAACTTTCATAATATCCAATCCTGGTAAATGGGTTATACTGTGCTACTGTGCTTCATTCTGCTAACTTTAAAACTGGAACAGATGAACAGTTAATAATTTTCAAAAATTCTATTGCTCCTACACTTGGCATGCATAAGCACATTGGAAGCATTCCAAACCAGTACACAGAGATTTTCAGCATCTCGTACTTGGACTTCACTCATATCCAACACAATCCATTTCCCCTCAGGTCTTGTCCTCTCCCTGATTGGTTACCTGCCATTTTCCTTTAATTACTAATTAGGCACACCACTTGACGGACGTTCCATCAAAGTGCAGTACAACTTTCTACCTGTCAACATAAAGGCTATCCCCTAATTCTGAAACATTCTTGGTGAAATGGGTTTGAAAACCTGCATTTTTCTTGCCCATGGTGTACAAAGTTCAAGTCTCATCATGTGGGATTTTGATTGCTTGTGATTTTCAGAGCAATAAATAAGTTCGACACTATGATTCCATACCCCTCCATATTATTTGCTGCATTTTAATAAGCCATTACGTTAACTGACCTCACCGTTCGGCCTAACCATTTTAATTAATTATATATTGCATCACCATTATTAGAAGTAACAAGGTACCATTGCACTCTCGTAGTTATTTCCGACGTCAGGATATTTTAGTCATAAATTTTCCTGAAGGCCAACTTTTAAAAGAGTACCACTATAATCCCCTTCTTATCCCCCCTGAGTAGTATACAGCCTTTTCTGAATTGGCTGATTCCACACGTGCTATTTTCAAAGCCGGCCAGCTCACTGTTTCTAATTTGCCGGTGCCGGTGCTATGACGCAAATGCACATGCTAGAGTTTGACAAAGCCAAAATTTAGACTTCAATTTACAGCTATTTTAGCCGCAGCAGAAAAAAAACTCAAAGCCGTATTCTTGCCGTTAGGGGAAATTTATTATACTGGCGTTCACCATTCTATAGATCAGACGACGCCTTGATGTATGGTGAATCTGCGTACGCACCTGAATTGTATCATAACCTAAAAAAAAAAAGAAAATCACAAGACTTGGCTATATAGAATAGCAAACCTCCCACTCAGTTAGTACTGAAGTCTGGTATGCGACCACCCACACAATTACAACAAAGTCAGTTAATTTAAGCAATAATTAAAGGGCACAGGATCTCATGATATGGCGTGTGCTTGATTGAGTGGTAGGGAAAGAAATTTGAACACAATATTAGCACCGAGTATAACCAAGCAAGGTTGGCTGCAGACTCATGCCCACCTTCCATCCCCCAGCCACCTCAGTTCAATTACACTTTTGAGGTGTTGCATTTTCCTCCAGTGTGACTACCGTGGTTCAAGAGCATTAAACGGAAAAGTAGTTAATGCATCTTCTCTATCAAACAATATTTCCATTTTCATGAACGTAAACACAAGAGAAAAAACAACAAAATCAAGATGACGTGGAGATGGCGATTGACTGTGAAAGGCCAAAGGTCTTGAAGCCGCTAAAGAGAAGTTTAAATGCACGTATGGCGGAGTTACGTGTTAAGGTATATTTACACAAAGGAGCACCAGCAGACTAGTCAATCAGGCTACTACGACAAGTTTTGTGATTTGTGTTCCCCACCCCCAGCGTACCTAAACAAGGCCATGCGTGTAGCCAGATGGGGTGCGGGTATGGGGATTATCCAAAATCCACAGCAAGGGATCCAGGGGGCCCCTCAAGGTCCCTGGCACGGGGATAGGGAAGAGCTCCGGTAGTAGGAGGGGGCTCATGCATTTTTCGCAATTTGAGTTTTATTTTACCGCCTCCACACCAAGGATATGGATGCCCACAAGGCAATTACGAACCATGAGTCTTGTCCTTCATTTGCGATATAAAAAAGATGAACACTTGCACAAGGGGACAAAAAGTACATTGGGGGCAATGGAGAATCAAAATCTTCAACACACACTTGGATCTTGGGCCAGAGTGATTCTTCTGACCATTTAGTCTGTCATTCAGACTGAGCATAAGCTAAAACAACAAATTATTTATTTATTTATAACAGTCGGCAAAATTTGCCAGCAGAACCAATATTGCTATATGCCATAAATTCAAGAGCCTCCAGAACAGGCGGAAAGAATTTATGGGAAGAAGTCTGAATTTAGATTGCCAGAGGAGGATGGAAACCGAAGTCCGCCGGAGAAAATGCCGACCATTCACATACGACACTGGCTCAAACAGGAATCGAACCAGGGCCTGGAGTGGCGAAAGGATGAGCGACTCAATCGCTACACCAACTCGACATCCCAAACTTATGAAACATTAGGGTCAAAGGTCACATAAGTCATGGGGAAAGGTCAATGTAATATAAAGTCACACGGGTCTTGGCCTAATGGTCTTTTGGTAACACTACTCTCATAAAAGAACATTAAACATATGATTAGCATGTTCAGAGTCCAGAGGGGCACGGACTATCAAAAGTTACAGTATGGTACACCATACTCCTAACAATAACCATCAAATTGTTCACATAAACACCAACCCGCAGCACTAAGTTATTCTCATTCTAATCCCTACAACCTAAACCAAATCCATATCATTGCCGACTGCAGCAGGATAAAAACAGCAAAAAATGTGCACTTTTACAAAAAAACTGCCAGGTGTTATAAAACGCATGTGGTTTTATGTTTAGTCACAAGGGGACTTAAATACAAACACTTTCAAGACAACAATGTAAACAACTCCAGTGGATGGTGAAGGTCTGTTACATCTTGTAAGAAAACACTCTTAGTGATCTTAACCCTCGCCAACCGAAGGGGTGGTACCACCCCCCTTCAGGTTTTTTCCTGCCTTGCTAAAAAACCCCTTTTTGGTGCCAAATTATGTAAGTACCGAATGGTCAATGACATTTCCGCTCATTTAATCCAAAAACAACATCCAACAGGGTTATAGGTAAGATACAGGGTGATCCAAAATGATGGATGGATGGGGGGGTGGCAACCAAACCCCCCCCCCCTTGGAAGAGAAGTACCAAATGCGAACCGAAACACAGGAATATCACAGAACTTGATTTGGGTACAATAGAAGCTATAGTCCTCTCTTTCCATTAATACCAAAAGAGTACCAACTGCCAAGCATTACGTCACAATGAGTCAAAGTTCACATGTCAGCAAAACTGCCAATTTCCAGAGATAGACACGCATAGGGGGGGAAAAATTCAATTTTTACCAAAAATGTTAGGAATATCAGATTTTCAATGCGTGTTGTTACTCTATAGCTAGTAAATCTAAGGCCAATATTTAACTGGAACAAATTGCAAACAGAAGGTTTTTATGGTATAATATTTTCAATAACCCCTCGCTGAACAGTATATGTACAAAATACGGCCAAAATCAGACACTGGAAGGGGCTAATTAGCATAAATCCCAAATGGGCCGCAAAAGGCAACTTGAGGCCTGTATCTCCAAATGGTTGGTTTTAGGGACCCCACAAATATGTTATTAGTAGATACAAAATATGACACCAAAGAATCAAATAAGCTTGTTAAAAACGCACTATGACGTGTCCATGACGTAACCACAACAAGATGACGTAATATTAGGTATTATTGGCTGAATTATTACGGTTAAACGGGGGAGTTTAAAGTTGTTTAAGCAGCTTGTTCCAGGTTGTACACATCAGGTGGTGGGACCCCAAATAAAGCACGTGGAATCTACTGATGGTGGTCTACTATATGGGTGAATCTACCTGGGGTGGAGTCTACTGTAAGTGGTTCTATGTGGGCGGATCTACTGTTAGGGGGTGGCTTACTGTAGGCGGCTCTACTGGGGTGGATCTACTGCGGCGGATCTACTGCAGGTGGGTGGATCTAACAGGTGGGCAGATATATCATGGGAAGATCTATGTGAACGGATCTACTACAGGTGGATCTACTTTTATCGGATGAAACACCAGACATTGACTGAAAAGATACAAAAATCATAGCACATGAGAAACAATATAAAGGAAACATTCAGTGAAATGAACTGGTTTAGTGGAAACAAGCAGAGGAATCCAATTGCGAGATTGAAACCCAAGCAATATTTTGGGAGCGTGCTTGAAAATATTACGGTCGAAGTAGGGCTGGTATCGGTAAGCCATTTTCTTGCGGACAACACTCAACGACCGAAATCGACACTGTCGACAACCGTGCTGCAAAGTTTAGCTTAGGCCTATGGTGAATTCATCACCTGTTTCGGCTCGTAATGTAGCGGCAACCTTTCTCAAACATTATATGACAAGGTTGTGGAATTGTGCATAAAATAATTATGAAAAGTTATGGAGATTCTAAGACTTTGCAAGAAATAGACATGTACGCTCGGCTAGGCTACATTTGAACCAATTAGATTAAACATCAATATTGGCCAGAGTCTTGATAGGTGGGCTTGTATTCGTGCGTTTTACGTCTGCAAATTTTCAAGTACCAAGGCATCATTTAGCTTAAAAGGCCGACCTCGAGATTTACCCGATGAGGGCGCACTCCAAATTTCAAACCAAATCGTGTTTTTATTTGCATATACAGAATGCTTGTCCATATAATAATCACTATGTGAAATAAAATAAAAGATCAAATCAAGTCTTTCATAGTAGAAAACAGGCGCGGCGCGGGGAGGAGGGGGGCGCGCGGCCTCCCGGTGGTGTAAATCTGAAAAATCTTGCAAATCAGACCATTTTTGGAAAAGTGAGCCTTTCAGCCCCTCGGTAATTTTGACTTTTTTAAAATCCTGGGATCCGCTCATGGAAAATCACAACCTTGTTTATAAAACTTCCGGATCCGGAAATTTTGGTTCACACGTTATCGCTATGACACTGATTACTGTTATACCAATGATAAAATGTTTACTGCATGAAAACGAAACGTCCCATTCATCTTTAACTTTGTTGGACTTAAGTATTTTAGGTTGACTATCTTTTTTCTAGTTGTCTATTTTAATTCTATGCAAAAATGTTATATTTCGAAAATCTCTGAGTCAGCCTTTAAACCTTTAAACTTCCAAACTACACATACTAGCTATGAAAAGTAAAACATTTTCTGAAAGGAAATGTCCAATCTTTCCGAATATGTTATTCAAAAATGCAAGTAGGGCTAGGTCTTAAGCAGTTATTGATTAAAAATACCTATGAAGAAGAGTAGACAAAAAGTGGTATCTCCTTTGATTTGGGAGCCAACTGGTAACGAAAAGCGAAATGGCATTCAAAAATATGCAGTATATTGCATAAAGTCCTTAAGACTGCCTTTAAAAATGTTTGCAAGTAGGCTTCTGCTGAAGCACAATTCAAGTATTTGCAAAAGTAATCCAAATAACCATGCATTAATGTAAAATTAATAGGGTCTAACCCGTTGTGATGACAAATTAGTTTTACGTAATTGAGCAAGTAATGAATGTTACAGTGTCGCATGCTCAAAATTGGCAAGTCACATTGGTAAAGCATCAACAAGGTAATATGGATAAAGAGGAATAAAAACCATGTTTTTGTTTTTTGTCCGCATTGTATACTCAATCCCAACTTTGTATTAATAATTATTTTATTACATTTTCTTAGCGGTCCTACAACCAATTTTATGGGTCTCTAATTAAAGGGAATGTTAATTAGGGTTAATCATATATATAATTACAAATAATTAATTTTTTGTTAAGATAAAAGAAAAAACAATAAGAGCTGAAGCTTAATTATTTCCAAGATACTTCACATGGTACTGTTGTCCCACATTCACGTGTCCCAATTGCTCCCCCCTCCACCTTCGTTTACCAATATCTGAATTTTTAACCTATTAAAGTCTGATCAAGATAAATTTCAGGTACCAACTTAAAGCTAAAATAAACTTTAAAATGAGTGTTTACTTGGAATATTAAACAGCCCCACCCTAGAGTAAGCCCCCAATTCAAGACACATGGCAATATAAAATTACGCTGCATGCTGAGAGGAGTGAAATACATGATTACAAATCTCATATAAATGTTTTGGTATTTTTTTTTTTTAGTTTTCCGTTTTTTGTCGACATTCGATATACGAACAGGCTTGTAGCTGGTTCACAATTGGCTGATTACCCTAAGCGATGCGATTGAATGACAATTTCTGATTGCAGCAATGATAAGGGCAGCTGCCACCTGTGAGATTGTTTTAGGTTATTTGGAGGCAATATTAAAACCATACACTTTTGTTTCTTTAATCATTGCTCATTTTGTTATTGTTGGTATTGTGTGTGCTGCTGTCTGTTTTATATAGCACGTTTACGTCACTATATTATCACACCAAAATCATAGTACGTCATGCGTTCTTTTGTCAACCCTTATGTGACGTACCATTAAGTTAAATTGGCATGATGACGTCACAGGTACGTCATAATGTTTTTTTAACCAGCTGATAAGATTCTTTGGATATATTTCTCTCTATTAATAATAATTTTATTATAGGGTCTAAAACCAAACCGTTAAGAGATACAGGGCTTGAAAGATGTCTTTTGGCGGCCATTTTGGCATTAGCTAATTAGCCCACTATCGCGATGTCCGATATTTGGCAGATTGGGATATATGATGTTCAGTAGGGACATACAAGAACAAGATGAAACCCAAAAACCTTCTGTTGCAATTTGTTATAGGTTCATCCATACGTTTCGACCTAACTCTGAGGGGAAATGACTAGTTTTATATATGAATCATTTTAGTGCTACCACAACACCTGCTATACTAAGGTGTTTGAGTCGCTAAAATTGCAAATTCAATTTTCCCCACCCCATCCCCCATATTCGGTATTTTTTGTAACTTTCCTCAACATATTAAGTCATGGTGACGTCATACTGGGGATTTTGGTACTTATTTTGGTACCAATGGAAAGAGAGAAACTCTAAGCTAATCCTTTTGTATCAAATTGACAGGAATCTGATGGGTGGTACCACCCCCCCCCCCTCCCTTCTTTCGGCATTTTTGTTACACATGGGCTTAGTTATACCAGGGTTAAAAGTTGGGTGACCCAATCAAAAACTTGTCCCCCTTCACTCCATCCTTTTGATAATTTTTTGTTTTTTTATTTTTTCTCCCGTTTCCCTCAAATGGCTGAACGTTTTAAAAACAACTCACCAAATATTGGACCAGATTCATGATTGGGGGGGTCTCCACCTTTCAAAGGTACCTTTATTCAGCAAAGATAATTTAATATTGATCTATACCCAATTTACTGACGGAAGTTGCTTTTAATTAAGAAACGTATATAGATTTTTTTTCAATTGTTCTTTTCCATATAATGGCTTTAAAAGTTCATCATGCAGCTTTTACAGTAAATGGATGTAATCACACCTGGGCTTTTGTGCGATTGTTAATCAGTACCTTTACTTAGATAGGGAGTCAAATCAAATCAGAATGTGAACATGGTGCGAAAAAAATTAAAAATAACTCCAGTCAGTAGTTTTAACCTTAAAGGTGCTACAGAAGATTTTTGAGGCACCCAAAGATTGTGTCAGAATAGTAAATATCATATCTATACTTAGACAACCAGTAAGACTTCTTACCTTCGATGTTGGCTATATAAGAGAAAAAAGGTGAATTTGATTATCTATATTTCAATGTAAACATAGCGAATTTCGTATTTGCCCTATACGAATTAGAATTTTTCACATTTTTTGTTTTTTATTAAAATGGATTTAATGGGCATTTCGTGCTCCACAGCCTCGTCCCCCGACTTACCTACAAGATGTTGAGATTTTTATTCATCTGACCGTTGCCTTAGTAATCCACGTGTGCCCAATCAAATTCTATCTACTCTGTAAGAAATTTGAAAATTTTGTATTTTCTGTCTCTTAACGACATAATTACAGCACCGTAGCCTATGGGATCGTGGGAAACGAGCAATTGCTCATCACACAACCGCGAGATCGGGATCGGCTCAAATTTTGGGAATCAAAGCTTTTCTCACTCAAGATACTACTGCTCAATGAATCAAACGAAGGTGCTGAAATCACGAAATGCACCTTTAAAAAATAATCCTTCAGATGGGGATATTTTTGACAGAGAGCTTTACATCAGTGCAAAAATCAGTACTTTCTATTTTTTTAGGGACACCTTATTGTGAAATCTCTCGTTGCAGCACCTTTAAGACCTACGGTTATTTCCCCTTTCATACAATGCAACATTTCCATATGACGGAAACTTTGTCAGAATACTGTCCTGGTAAATAGGGTTATACTGTGCTACTACTGTGCTTCACCACTCTGCTGAACGTTTAAAACTGGAACAGGATGAAACATTCATAATTTCAAAAATTCTAATTGCTCACTACATTGGCCAGCACAATCCCTTGGACAGCATTCCAAACCAAGTACACAGAGATTTTCAGCATCTCGTACTTGGACTTCACTCATATCCAACACAATCCATTTCCCCTCAGGTCATTTGTCCTCTCCTGATTGGTTACCTGCCATTTTCCTTTAATTACTAATAAAGGGCACACAACTTGACGGACTGTTCATTCAGAGTGCAGATACAACTTTCTACCTGTACATACATAAAGGTCTTTCCCCTAATTATGAAACATTCTTGGTGAAATTGGGTTTGAAAACCTGCATTTTTTCCTTGCCATTGTGTACAATTCAAGTCTCATCATGTTGGATTTTGATTGCTTGTGATTTTCAGAGCAAATGAAATAAGTTTCTACATATGATTCATACCCATCCATATTATTTGCTGCATTTTAATAAGCCATTACGTTAACTGACCTCACCGTTCGGCCTAACCATTTTAATTAATTATATATTGCAATCACAATTATTAGAAGTAGACAAGGTACCATTGCACTACTCGTAATTTCAGACGCAGAACTATTTTTATTCAATAATTTTCTCAATGAGGGCAGAATTTTAAAAGAGTAGCCACTATAATCCCTTCTTAACCCCCTGAGTAGTATACAGCTTTTCTGATTGGCTGATTACCACACGTTTTACTTCAATAACCATTTGACTCGGCCTCGCAGGTTTTCTCCGGGTACTTTAGTACTCCGGTTTCCTCCTATTTCTAAAACTGGGCTTTCTTCCCTAACATGTATATGACACATGTAATTATGTAATAATTAAGATGAATTTGAAATAACATATCTTCATGACACTATATCGAGGGTTGACAAACAGAAGGACGTAACTCAAACTGAAAAGAAATATTAAAGAATTTCTTTAATTCTGCTGTTCATAATTAAAAATTGTTCTTTGTTTATATAATGTTTGCTTACAGTACCATATGAGCTTTATGAGATGTTTACATTTTGAGTAATGAATAGATTTGCTTAGTAGAAAATGTTAAACATCGCATTTCTCAAAAGCAGTATTACAGCAAAATTAAAGAAATTCTTTAATATTTCTTTTCAGTTTGAGTTACGTCCTTCTGTTTGTCAACCCTCGATATGACACAATAGTGTTGATGTGTTGTTAAATACTAAATACCACCACCTCCTCCTCATTCTCAATAACCAATTGAAATGTAGCTTTCCAATATTTTAAGCTAGCTGATTATCCAATCAGCACCACCATGCTGCTGATTGGATAAAAAAGTCATGCAAATTCTATCTTGACCAATCAGCAAGTAATGTGTTAAAAAGGTGGATGACCCGATCATGGTCTGATGTTTCATGTTATTTTTTCCCTCACATGGAAGCATATCACCAAAAACATCTGATTACAAAGTTTGAGTTAAGTCAGCCGTTTTGGACAGTAGAAGCAAAAATGTGTACTAAATTGGCGCAAAGAATAATGTGTGTTAATTAATGTGGTCGAAAGAGCTATCTGGGATTGTATATAAAAATCTTCTGTCAAATTTGATCTTGTTGAGGAAAGCTACAAAAAGTGTTGTGCATGGTTTTGACATACACATCCATAAACGCGCAAACCGTGTTTGAGAATAATTTTTTTTTAAAAGTTGCGGCAAAATAATAATGTTACAAGTTCAATCAATTGGATAAGGGGTTCCACTAGGGAAGTTTGAGTGTATCTTTGATTGCAATTTTCATGAAAACATAGCATTGACATAAACACCTTTGAATGAAAGTGAGCATTTTGTAGTTTTGTCACACTCCAGGGAAAGAGTTCCATATGTCCCCCCCCCTCATATATTTACATGATACAAAATTTATTTCAATTTTGGCCTTTATTAATCAAACACGGAATAAAGAGCCAAATTAAATAAACGTTTTGTTGCATGTAAATATACGAGAGGGGGGAACATATGGAACTCTTGCCCACTCGAGACCTGTAATTGGGCCATTCTTTGGGAAGTCACACACTTGACCAAACTTTAGTTGCTCCCCATATGACAAAACAACCAATCGAGATAAAGTGGAAACATTATTTTTGGTTAGGTTTGGACAAACCCTAACCAAAAATATTGTTTCCACTTTCGCTAGATATGGTTGTTTTGTCATGGTGGGCAAATAAAGTTTGGTCACATGTGTGACTTCCCAAAGAATGGCCCAATTACAGTCTATGTAGCATTTAACAAACAATCAACAAAGGATTCAGATGACTCCTCAATAATATTTGTCATTTCTAATTTCTACCTGTAAAATTTCGAAAAGGGGCTACAAATATTGCTCCCACTCCTCAACCAATTTAACCCAAAATTTGTTGTAAATTGTTTTGAAGACATGCATCATTTGAGGGAGAAAACATCACACAAAAAATCAGACCATGATCGGCTCACCCACCATTAAAAGGGCGATAAAAAACTTTTCAACCGACCAGTAAAGAATTTATGAACACTCCCTTCTGCACCTTGATGATGATGATGGACTTGGAACTAAAAAGGGAAGGGAAAGCTTAATTTAATTTTGTCGCTATTTTGTTCTTTTCCCATGTATGCACTTGTTATCAACTGATGATCATAATCGCAGAATCAACCTGAATTATAGACACTGGATTATTTTTGTCGGAGAGATGTATCTGATGCTTATTTTATCAGAGGTTGGGGTTGAGGTATTAAGGCATATCATGAAGGTGTACTATGTGATTTTCAGCCTTGTCCTGACCAAGTGCCCAGTGGGACTTGGGTATGATATGCCTGGAGACCTTTAATATGAAAACATATCCACGTTTATTTCATGGTTCACCTCCATATTTGCTCACAAGCTTAGCTCAAATTGCCTTTCTTTTCATTTCAAGAATTAAATCAGTCAAAAATGTTTGTTTTAGTAGTAACAGACAAATGGCTTAATTAGTATGTAAAATTTTCCTGTTCATCACTGTAACAGGGAATAACTACATCATTAAAGTGCTTGAAAAATACTTTTTCACAATGAAATACACAAAACATAAAATTGCCAATTTTTTTTTTAATTTTCTCAATGAGTGAAGTTAATGTTCAAATAGCTTGCAACAGGGATCCTGCTTAGGTTTTTAACTTGATGTCCACTGGACCCATAATTTCCAAATGTTCAGAATTATCTGGTCCAGATTCCACAATTTTCTAGAGGCAGGGGTAGTTCACACATACATCCCTGTAAATTACAACTAGAATCACCTACCTGAGCACTCACCCTACTCTAAGTAAATTGTATTTGCAACATCCCCATCTTTTAAAAACCACATAATTTAGCCTTTTCTGCTGGTGGATACTATATTTATAACAAAGGTCAAATAAACAAGAACTTGATTCTTGTCACTATAGTTAGCCAACCAATTACTTGAGATCTCTGCTACTCATTTAAAATATTTTCCTCCATTTAACCTTCCATCCCCCACTTTGCCTATGTACCCTTTATTCTGAAATGCAAGGATATAAAATATAAAGGCAATATTTATGGCTTAGACTGCATGTCACAAACAGCATAGCATTTACAAAATGTTTCAGAGAATCACCTAATATCATTAATATCATCCATAATAATATTTGGTGTTCCTTCATAAATGTACCACAACTTAAATGTTTATTACATTGTTCCAAAATCCCCCAAAGAGCTGCAACAATTCTCAGCGATTCTTATGCATTCCTTTAGGCAAAAAAAATCAAAATGCGCCCCTAGTACCAGAATTTCCAAGGAAAACGCCTTCCAATGAATTCTGCATTTTTTCCAGGTATGCCACCAAAATTGCTGAGATGATGTAGATAATTCACTCCCTGCTCAATTTGCATTGGCTTTTTGCCACGTGTCTTTGGTTGCTTGTTTGAGAAGTTCATTCAGGTAATCTATAAATAAATTTTCTAGGAATATTCAGTGCTACCTTTCCTCTTTTTATTAGTATTCAGTGTTACTTTTTAATTTTTTTTAATATTTAGGATTATTATCACTAATAAGGTTGATAAACGTAACTCTGCATTTTTATGTTGTTTAAATTGTATTATTCTTTTAAAGGTGTGTCCTTCGATTTACCCGGAAGTAGTATCGATTTTGATATCAGATGAAAGGCCGTATTTTTCTCTTTGTCGTCCTGAAATTTCAGCCCTCAAATCCATTTCATTCCCAAGATATAAACAAAAAACTGGCGTTTCAATGGTTAACCATCAATATTAGCACAGTATTGAATAGGGCTTCGCAATATGCATTATTGCTTCTACCATCAAAACCGCAGGTTTGTTTCCCACGGTACTTGGTGGGGCGTACGTGCAAGTGCCAGGCTCTCATATCAAGTAGAGAACAACATAGACATAAATCGGAACAAGCACCTTTAAGGAAAATTTATTTCTTTGAGTTTTTGTTTTGAATTTGTGATTTTGACAGGCAACCCTTGAAATTTGTTGTTTGGATGCTTTGTCAATTTAGAAAAATAAAATGTCATCTAATGTCACAATTTATGCTTGATAAGCAGTGGAAAACAAGGTTCTCAATCCTATTACAGGATTATAGTCTTGAGAAAACTGGTAACCTATGGGTCACTATGATATAAACATTCGCTCATAAAGCAAAATGTGATGTTGATCCGTTGATATCTAATGAACCATAAACAAAGCAGAAGGTGCTACATCATGACAAGCGGTTCTTGAACCATTAGTGTCACCTGCTTTCATGATACAACTTTCCTTCACTCCTATTTTATAACTTGACCTCAGATGACCTTTGCCCTTTGTGACCCTTGACCTTATTATCATGTGAAGGTTTTCCATGTTGCATGTATGGCACAAGTTTGGTGGCAAATGGACTTCAACTTATACAAATTATGCCAATTTGATGTTTTCACACCATTTTATAACTTGACCTCATATGACATGGCCTTGGTATATGACCCTTGATCTCATATAAGGTTCCAAAGGGACATGTATGACCAAATTTTTGTAGCAATTGGACTTTTTCCGTCCCGAATGAGGCCAATTTGATGTTTTCATCCTATTTTATAACTTGACCTCATATGAGGTATGCGACCCTTGACCTCAATACCCATTGGACTTTTAGTTCTCGAATGAGAAACTTCCTTAAAAACTTTACCTTTGAAAACATGGCAGTCAGAATTGAGGACTGGTAGGTGCCAACTGTAAATCCTTGATTGTGTGTGAAAATCAGGTTCAGGTAATAAGTAACAAATAAACCTGTCCTGTAAAAAGTATGCCAACCATTATGACCATTTCCTAACTACATCAACCAGGTTTCTTTCTTTGAGACAGTGTTAAAACTAGTGTGCATTGTACTTTGGTAAGTTTCAGTTGCAATTAAGAGTGCATAGCTAAGAGGTGGCCTGCATGATACACATGCTCAAGAGCTGTGATTTAGACACATTTCATACTTCTGAATGGAAAAAAGTAAAGCTGTGAAAAGCTTGTGTGTTTTAATGTCTCCTCCTAAAGGTGATTTTTAGAAGTCACTCAGGTTATCTAATAACCAGCTCAAAATCATTCTCCAAGTCATGTGACTGTATGCATTTTCCAAATAATACAAAACAATCCAAAAAATGGCTATTGAAAAAAATCGCTCTCTCTTTTGCATGGAAATGAGTCGACCACTGTCTGGAATAATAAGAACATGTTTTGATACTATCGAACAAAACTTCCAAAATCAAATGGTTATTTCAATCTTAACAATGTCTCTTCTCATCTATATATAACACATAACACTCCTTTGTTGACATCTGTCAACTGGTCAAACCTTTCATGACCAAGGTCTGTTGGTAGATGACTTCCTTGTGTGAGTGCAAGAAGGTCATAAGTCAATAGCTGCCATGTGATTCATCTGTGTAACGCTTCGATTCATCTTTCCTTGAGTCAGTGGCTCTTGACTGTCACCCCTTTGAAGAACCATTTCAAGAGCTACCGATAAAAGACTTTGCACAATAGTAAATATGTTTGATTAAGTTTTCTGTCAAATACAGCTATTGTACTCCTGTGCTTCAACATGATGACTTTATCCACACGTGTATAACAGCATCTGGTTGCAAGTAGAGTATAGATGAGGTTACATCAATGCCCATCAGTTAGTATAGTAGCAACTACTGCTCTTTGCTTGGGTGGTATAAACATGTTTCATTTTGTTAAACTATTGTGTTTTAATCCACCCACTTTTCAGATAGTACAAGACCATTGGCATGTATAGTGTTCTTGTCAAGCCTTATTGGGTAGGGCCAATCCCTCGCCTTTTTTGTGGACATCGTTTGATGTTCAACAAATCTCATACAAGCTTTATTTGTGTTTTGCTGGTTACCTTGAAAACCTTATTGGTATGCAGTACCTGTTAATCCTAACCAGCTTTTCAGTTTTCATTAATGGACCATTATAAGATAATCTAACCATTTCTAATTTCAATAATAATTTTAAGTATTTGTGAATGCGATAAGCAAACAATTCTGAAGTGACCAAATAACTTTTGGTTTTTGATATTGTCTTAAAAAGCAAAAGGTAAAATGGATACCAAGAGAGGTATTTTGCATGACAAATGCCTTGGACACAAATAAATGGAGTTTGAAAGTTTCACTAGAATTGTTTAGAATTTAAAAATTTTATTAAAAAAAAAAAAAAAAAAAAAAAAAAAAAAAAAAACTATACATTTTCTGAAAAACAAATTACATATTTACTGCTCTGCACCTATTTTGGACCATATCTCAAAAACTGGCCGATTTTATTGGTTGTACGTTGTGTTTGTATGATATATTAATAGCCAATCCGGACATGGTAAGAAAGCTTTAAGGTTTGTACAGATATATAGAATGTATATTTTGATTGGTTTTCAGGAATATATTCTGCCTATATTCACGTAATGAGCCAATCAAATGTAGACTGTAAGAAAGTGGTAGACCCGAGGGGGTTAATGATTGACAATCTCCTTTGGATCAGTCTGTGAGATCACACAGTGAAAATAGTTTTTTTAAAATACTTCACTGCAATAATAATTTTTTTAATTGGTAAGAATAAACCTTATTAGTAACAGGGTGTCAAAAAGTGAATACTGAGGTTAAAAAATTGGTTTTGTTGGTTTTTAGCTAACAAACCCTGGTTTGTATCTTAATTTAAAAAGGGGCGTGTTCCGATCTGTCTTTGGGACCCCCCTTGATTTACCCCGAAGTTGTAGTCGATTTGATATCAAAATGAAAGGCCGTATTTTTCCTCATTGTCCGTCCTGAAATTGAGCCCTCGAATCCATTTCATTCTCCCATAGATATAAACAAAAACCCACCGTTTAGTGGTTAACTCACTTTATTAGCACAGTATGCATAGGGCTTTGCAACTACATTATTGCGCACTGACCACAAAACCGCAAGTTTTGTTTCCACGGTACGTTGATGGGGTGTAATGTGCAAGTGCCAGCTCTCATATCAGTAGAGAACACAATACACATAAATCGGAACAACACCCTTTAATTGTGGTAAGCACCAGCTAGTAACTCGAAGTTGCCGGTCAAGTCCAGCCAGTACAACACTTTTTTTAAACACGTGCTGCACTGCATCTCCAGGGAAAGATTAACAATATACATCCTGGTCTACCTTGAGAATAATTAGTTTAAAATTTCAAACTTTACAATAGTCAAAATGTATGGAACCCAAAACACGACAGACACATGCCAGCACACATGTGCTTTCATATGATAACAGATAATGCAATCTGGTGAATGGCTTCAAAATTAATCTCCTCTTATTGCCATCACCGTCCGCAAGCAAACCTTCGAGCGTGCATTATAAAACCTGTGTAACTGTCCCTTCAAAACTGGTTGCATTTGTAATCCAGTCCAACAATGCGGGCCCGGCACTGATGGTCTGATAGTCTGTCCCTGCAGCAGATCATGCCGCGGTTATTTGCATCGGCCGAATGTTGACGTCAGAGGCTGTCAGGCTAGGCCTTAGGATGGCTAACTAGAAGGCATACTCTCGACACTTCTTCATCTGATTGCATAACAACACATACATGCATGGATCCAAACATATCAAAGGGAAATTTGATTGCAACCAAATTCATCATCACCCCAACCATACACTACATGCATTATTAACGCTTCTCAGGATACGATGACAATAATCTTTCAAGAAACACACTTTTGTGCTTAAAGTATGACATGTTTAATATTTAAGTGTCTACTCAAATTTTATTTGTTAGCTTTCGATTAACCCTAACCCGGAACCGTTCGTTTTGGGCGGCCGACGGCCCAAAATGCAACGAAAGGCAATCTATTTTTAGTTTTAACGGCCCAGATGCACGAAGCCAAATTTGTGCGTTTCAATCATTGCATCTCGGCCGTTTTTTCCCTTCTTTCTCCCCGGCACAGGATAAGTAGCGTAGTCATAACGACCCAGATGCACCGAAAAACATCGCGTCTTTTTCCCAGAATACGGCCCAGATGCAAACGAAAAAACAATCGCGTCATTTTTCCCGGAAGACGGCCCAATGCAAAAACGAAGAACATCGCGCCCTTTTCCGGAAAGACAATCTCATATGCAAGGAGGAACATCGCGTGCGAATCAATGAGAACAAGGGATACTAATAAATAAATAAATAAATAATGGATGCGGACTGCACACCGATTTGCAATGAACGTTTTAGCATCTAGTTTCGCCAGTCGTGAGTGGCGCAATTACGCTACATCATAGTAGTGCGTGGCGCTATTACGTACGTCATGTCGGTTTACGTCATGAATGTCGTTTTATGCATAATTTAAAGTAGCTTATCGAAAACGGGGGCGCTAACTCACCATCGATATCGAATTGTCTATGGGCATTGTACACAGTGTCAACCCGCCTGATGAAAAGCATTGCGCCTTCGTCGGGCAACCGTCCGGAATGCAGTGAAAAGCATCGCGTCAGTTTCCGGGAAGACGGCGCAGGTGCAACGAGGAACATCGCGTCATTTTTCCGGGAATACGTCCCAATGCAACGAGGAACATCGCGTCATTTTCCGTAAAGACCATATGCGTAAATCCCGGGGTGGATGGGGGATATCTCCCCCCCCCAATATTTTGATTGAGGGGGGATTCATCGACATCCCCCCCCAATGTTTTGATGGCGCCCGTTCATGCGTTTTTTTGAACCAAAAGTAACCTCATATTTTACCATTTTAGTGTTAAAATTGTAAATTTTTTCCCGTTCCGCGGCGCCTAGGTTGTTCGCGCGCATTTTGTTCTAATTACAATCAAATTTAACAATTTTAGAAGCTTCTTAAATGCAAAATATTTGCGCTCTTCGCGCGCACAATGTGCTAGTAATGGATCTTTTCGGTAAAAACCCCTGTTTCATTCTAAATTTCATCATAAAACCCATCCCCCCAATGTCAAAAGAAAATTTACGCCACTGGTAAGACGGCCAGATGCCAACGAGGAACTCGCGTCCTTTTCCGGTAATACGGCCAGATGCAAGGAGGGCCAATGAGAGTCCTTTCGGCGACAAAAAATAGTTGTGACGGCCGAGATGCAACGAGAAACATTTTCCGACCGGTAAACCACGTTTTTCGTTGGCTCTCATTGCATCTCGGCCGCGTTAAGGGTTAAAAATGCACTTTATTTGTTTATTTCTTCCTACAATGCTACAAAATATGATACAAAATAACAATTCATTCCTTTGAAATCCTCCAATGCCACATGACATTTAACAAGCGCATTTCTTTTGTCCTCGCTCTTTCGTCCAAGAACCGCAACAAATAATTGTTAGAACATAAGACTAAACAACCTCGATAAAATTCCAGGGCCATGATAATGTTTTCCTTACTTGCCTGACATCCTGTGTGTGACTCTATACTGTCAACATACACAAAACAAGAAATAAGAAGAGGGAATGGTGACAAAACAAAATCACAGCGGTGGCACCCGGTGGCGATCTGCAGCTGGGTTGTCGCGGCGCATTGTATGCAAGTGTGTCATTAAAGCAGCCTGGGATTTGCAGAGTTCCTCCAGGGCTCCAAACCCTGGTAAAGTGGATTACACACTAGTATGGAGCTGACCACCCATTGCCATGGTAACTTGTATTTGCAGTAAATCTCCAAATTGCCAACAAGAACTGTGCACACTTTCTGCCATGTGCATAAAATGCCACTACAATCTTTCCGACACATATGCTATTAGCCGACGACACAGTAGCAGGAACCCAACAATTCAGCATGTGGTCATTTGATGAGTTGACTATACTTGGCTGCACATGTTTGTCTACCAATTAATAAAGTGTTGAATAACTAAATTAAGTCATTCTTTTCTTTAAATAAATCCAACATCATAAGAATATGGGAAAAGAATAATTGTATTGTCAAATATGTTCTAATTTTCGTCACACAATATGTTCTGGATATTGCTAGATCAATGAACAGTATAAAATTTTAAAGAGCACAACTCTAGTAACATTATCCTATGAAAGCATTGAGTACAAACTGATTAAAACTAATAACATTTTTACACATTTTTTTCACTCTGCTATGCATCGGTTTTATCTTCTCTTAAAGGTGGGTGACCCAATTGGCAACCTGCTCCACTGCTTTACACCATCAAAATGGAGATTTTAGTATCAGAAGAAAGTTCATATTTTTCTCATTACCCCAGTGAAATATACGGTCCAGCAAATGTTTCCTTTTGATGTTATTAACAAAAGTGTGGTCAAATTAAAGGTGTCCCGAAAAAATGTGAAAATTTTGATATGGGCACTGGTGTAAAGCATTATGTCAAAAATATCCCCATCTGTAAAGGTTAAGCTGAGAACTGTTTCTTTGGTACAAAAATTGTGAAATTTCTAATTTCGTATAGGAGCAAATACAAAATTCAGCCTATGTTTTCTATTGAAATATAAGCATATACAAATCACCTTTTGTTTTCATTTTAAGTTATTTCTGTAACCAAATAAAAGGTATATAATCTATTGAGCATCTAATCTATATGAAATCATTACATATCACAGAAATATGGATGACTTGAAATCTCTCGTTGCACCTTTAATAAACACTATCCTCTGGACCAATTTAACTCCAAATTTGTTGTTAGATGTTTTGGCTGATATGCTTCCATGCAAGTGAGAAAACATTACGTGAAAAATTGGACCCTTATCGGGTCACCTACCTTTAAGAATTTCAAATCAAGGCAGGATATTCTGTTCATAAATCACATGCTTTTAAAGGAATGTTGACATTGATTGAGAGATGTATACATGTACAAAATATATTGAGTGGTGAACCTATTCAACTTGGGATGGATGGCAAGGTAGAGCTGGGAGTTACCATTTCATTTTCGTACACGAACACTATTTTCTTCGTGTATCCGTGTACATGTTGATGACAAAGATGACGACTGCCGACTATATTTAAGATATGCATATAAAAATCAATTTAACCCCCACAGGTCACTCTGTATTTGTACCGAAACACATTCAAAATTTGCAATCATTTATATCTTTTAAAGGTCCATGGCCCGATCGCTAATAGCCTCATCCCCAGAAGCCCCAGATTTTACCGGAAGTGGTCAACATTTTGGTATCAGAAGAAAGCCCCAGGGAAGAAAGCTACTATTTTTCTCATTTACCCTGTGAAATCTTAGAGCCAATGGGTGTTTGGTTTGGAAGTTATGAACAAAAATGTGCCCCATTTTGGTCGACCAATATTAATATTACACAGTACTCTATGGGGCTTACAAAATCACGTTATTAGCTCTCGCATCAAAATGGATTGAAATATTGGCGCGAAACTTTACAGACAGGGTTTTGGAGTGAAGGCCAATCTATCAAGATGAAAACTTCATATCCTTAAATCGGGCCATTCCCCTTTAAATTAATGGACAATACTTTCGCGATATGCTGCAAGGTGTTTTTGTTGTTGTTTTTTTGTGACTTTATTATTTTTCAAAGCATTTTGCTCAATATAAATGCATAAAATCAGAATTTTCCAAATTTTGAATGAAAGTAACTCCAAAACAAAAGGTGGTATGAACATGAAATTTGGTATGTCCCAATTCAATGCTTCCCAATTTCCATGGCAACCAATAAACAATAGGGCTTCACAATGCACTGCATACTTTTATCCTACATATTCCACTGAAGTTTTATACCATTAACATCTTTTTGTTTTGTAGAGGCCCTAGACATGGTTACCATGGCAACCGGAATATTTTACACATTTATTAAAAACTGCCCAACAATAAGTGCTTTAATAATGGCATATGACACCTACATGTAAATGCCATCATTTGGGAAAATTGAGTAAATGAATCACAAATTAAGTATAGGGCTGACCCCCCTCCCAATTATGTTGATCTTCTTCATTTGAATGACAATTAGTTCCCAGATGCTACAGCTTGTCTTTGGATTATTCAGTAAGTTTAAATATGCCCTTCATGTAATAGCATGAAAATTCCAATTTTTATCAATTTCATATTTTTAATAGTTTTCTAAATGTCACATATTACCGTTCCAATCATTTCATAGCTTGTAGTTCACAAGTCATTTTTGCATGCCAACAAACATGTTTTGATAAAACTGATCTGCTGATAATAGAGTAGCACAAAATTTGAGTTTCCATTTATTTCTCTCTCTCTCTCTCTGTTTAACCCTGAACATATATTTTGTAAAACATATTTAAAGGGGCACTTCGTGATCCACAGCCTCGTCCCTCGACTTACCTAAAAAAGTTGAGATTTTTATTTCATCTGAACCGTTAGCATTAGTAATTCATGCGTACCTAATCTTACGTGCAAATTCGTTCGTATCTGTGAGAAACTTGCAGTTTTGTATTTTGCATTTGCTCATAACACAAGACCGCAAGGTCGTGATCAACTAAAAAGTTGTGAATAAGCTTTCCTCATGGATTAAACAATGAAAAGAGAAGATGCTGGAATCACGAAATGCACCTTTAAATTTAATCCTTAAAATTATTATGCAAAAGCAAAAATAAATTTTAAGTTAACCACTTTTCCACATATTTGATAGAGCAATTCTAAATTTTCTCTGACACAATGAACATTCTGAATCTAAAATCAAAGTTCCCATAATATAATGAACTTTTGCAAAAAGAATGAAGTTACGCTAAGAAGTCGCATTAACACAAACCCTATACAAACATGGTGTAACATTTTTGTTCATGCATCCTAGGTAATGACACACATCATATGTCATACATCATGTACAAAACAACAGAAGCCAGCCAGCAGATGACATTACATGAAAGTTCACAGAGACAGTACATGTATCAAAACTCTGACCAGCATCCAATAAGAGCATTGTCCTAAAGGATACAAAGCAAAGTTCAAAATCTGCATTTTATCTGGCTGTCAATCTGACGTGGCATTTAAACCGCAACACTATAAAATCTCACAGTATTTGCAAGTGCAGAGAGAGAGGGGAAAACGCTGCAGTGTAACATATGTTTCCATGAACTATTCCGCTAATCAGGTAATCAACTGCTCATTCAAGTATCTTTTCAAGTAGTTGATCCCCCTTGTTTTACCAGATTGATTATTAATCTCTCACAATTTTTGTTTTGGATGCAGGAAATGGCTGTAGCACATTGATCAGCAATAGAAAGTAGCGAGATAGGTCATAGAGCATCCTGTGATTTCTCTACAACTCTCTGGTTTCAATCTAACACAATAAAACACTTGTATCAACAAGGTCTACGCAAACAAAGCATGTCATAGATGTACTACACATAATCCAGCTTCTGAAATGCACTTGAAATTCAATTAAAACATTTTGCACTGAATTAAACCAATAAAGAATTTTTCAAAGGGAATGATATACTGTTGTTGAAAAATGAAACTAAAATAATGGCAAGTGGTTTTGGTAGGCCTGCATAGTGCATAGGCATTCAAGTAAACTGCTAAATAGCCACAAGCTTTCCTGTTCTTATGATTTGTCACGTGTAATGCAAGTAGAGCAGCTATCTTGCTAAATATGTGCATGCAAAACACTGCCGCAGGGGAAAGGTTAACATTTGTTTGTGTATTTGTACTTCGCTTCTATTGCTTTGATACTATTACTAAAAGTGTTGCGGTCAAGTGTTTGGACTTTTTACCATCCAGGTCAATGTTAATAGGTAGTGTACATATGTATAGAGTAATTAACGCTTTTGCATGCAAGCATACAATGTACTGGTTCAAAATAAATCCTTATTTTTTATTGGAAAAAATGTTTGTATTTTATGATAACTTGAAACGTTCATTTCAGATGCTTTTAATTTACAGGAGCCAAATTTCACAAATTGATACTGGCTCAAAATCAAATTACCTTCCTATTGATCAATAAAACCCCATGTCTACGAAGCCAAACAGTGCCATGCATAGTGCACGCAATAATAAGGCTTTTTAAATTACAATCAGACAGAATGTACATAGTAAACATTGCCTTTTTATTAAAAGAGCTATTTAAGCACAATTTGACCATCAATTGTGTATTTTATCAGCTGCCACCATTTCTAATGAACAATTTTCTCTTATGTAAATAACAGTAAATTAAGTTCAAGGCTAATAATGTACTTTTGTAAGCAGTAGGATGACTGAACAAAAAACAAGCAGGAGTGATTCTAAAGATTGTAGTCTACCACTAATAAAATTATGACAACTGTCACAATGACATCTTAAAAACTTTGTACCATTTATTAAATGTTATTGTACAGGAGAAAACTTAATCAAAATAAATTGCATCTGCCGTGGTTGTTGCTCAAGCCACAGAAATTTTCTGAGAATTAGAAACGCTTGTTCATTACCATTGTGTTTTAAGCTTTTCTGACAACAAAATACCCTATGGATGTATTATTTTGTGTATTTTACCAAAAGAGATGACAAATGAAGTAATTTTTGTGACAATATTGGTAATTTATTGCATTTTGCAGGTCAACCATTACTCAAGATTTTCTGGGAACTGCATTCTCACTCTCTGCCCTTTTGTATGTCCTGTTCATTTTTTTTGGGGGGGGGGGGCAATTTTTGTTTTGTTATAATGTATGCAAAAATGTATTTAAGAGGTTAAAAGTCCATATTTTAATTGAGTCTTAAGGGTGTCACTGACAGGTTTTTATTATGAACCCTGACTGGTTTTGTTTTAAAGGTGCAACAAGAGATTTCACATATCAGGTGTCCCTAAAAAAATTGAAAGTTCTGATTTTTGCCCTGATGTAAAGCTTTCTTTCAAAAATATCCCCGTCTGAAAGGATTAAGCTGAGAAATGTTTCTTTGGTACAAAAATTGTGCAATTTCTAATTTCGTATAGGAGCAAATACGAAATTCAGCCGATGTTTTACATTGAAATATTAGTAAATCAAAATCACCTTTTTTATCTCTTTCAAGACATTTCTGTAGCATAATACAAGGTAAGAAATCTATTGAGTGTCTAATCTATTTGAAATTACTATTATGACACAATATTTGGGAGCCTCAAAATCTTGTTGCACCTTTAATATTACAAATAACATATATATTCTTTACTTTCAAACCCTATGGCACATGCACTCCTGAATTAAACTCCAAAAAATATACTGATTTGTACTTACCCACTGTTTAAAATTCAGTGTTTTAAATGTTTGACAATCATTAATCATCAGTTTTTTTGTATATACAGGTAGGCTTTTGATCACTTGATTATTTCAAATTTCTAGAATACCCCAAAAGCCATCAACAAGGTTTTCAAAGAATACCAAATGTATATACCAAGTACATATGCATTGGCCAACTAGGAATTCGTAGTAATTAAGGTCTTCAAGAGTTATGCAATTCTTTCTTTCCTGAGGCTATGCAATCTCTTAGCAGCTAGCAGGTGATTTCTTTCAGAGCAATTGCTTTTTTATTATTTCTATTAGTATTAAGAGGGTGTTTGAGTCAATCCCACAATGCACCAGTTTTGGGAAATTTCACCTCAATAGGGTCATGTGATCCCATAAAAATCCTATTCTTAACACATGAAAACCTAGACTTTAATGCTCATTTTAGGCCACAAAGCGTTAGTACTTAGGGATTTTTTAACATGATTATGAAATGTCTTGTGGTTCTTAAACTTTTGGAACACTTTTTATCCCTAAGTACTGACAAGTGTTTAGTACAGTACAGTATAGGAACATTGCAATACATCATGGGATTGATTCAAAACACCCTCTGATTAGTATTAGAAAAATGCCTAGAATTTGTAATTAAAAAAAATACTCCATATTTCTTTGCTCAGTTCACAGGATTCACCATGACACTATGCTCTTAATGATGATTTCATAACAAAATGCTGGTACTCAGTAACACAAAAGGCAACATGAATGGAAAAAAATGCAGTGTTCCAAGTGTCGTCTGCCATCGCAGTTTGTGAATGGGGTCAAAAGCCATATGGCAGGGACTGACTTTTTAAAGAAAGACTCCGAGATTTTGAAATAAACTTTTGTGTACTAAATAAGACAGTCTCCTAAATTGCTTAATTCCAAAGTTTGAGATGAATCTGCTTTTTGTTTTGCTGTTGTAAACCTTTTTTATAAATATGTAAAGTACAGCAGTACCACAGGACACTGTATTATCAAAATTCCAGATCTTGAATTTCATTACAAATTTGTATGATTTTCTATATGAAGGACATCAATTTGAGCACAGCTATTTTACACAGTAATTAATATGTAGACAAACAAAAGATTTATGCAAAAAACATTTATTAGAAAATTGAGGGTGCCATCCTCAAAAAATCTGAGTCATCTTTTAAAATATGGTGGTGCTCAGTAAAGTTCTCCTGGTCTTATGGGGGCAACTTTTGAGGGGAGCTGTTCATGGCATTTGCTACTGCTAACAGGGATAAAGCAGATTTTGAAGAGGAGCTATAAATTACTCTCCTATAAAGTGCTTAAGGTGAGCTGTATGGGAGCTGTAACTCTCCTTAAAAGTCAGTCCCTGACATGGGGTCATCAGAGGTCAATCTGTGTACACTCCACAAGTCTTGGTCCTTCTGACTGTTAACTGATCAATCAGTTCAACAAGTGCAGGGTTAACATTTTTACCACACACAGCCCTCAAGTATTATGGGAAACAAACTTGTGGTTTTGATGGTAGAAGCAATAATGCATATTGCAAGGCCCTACTCATTACTGTGCTAATATTTACGGTCAACCATTAAAACAGCAGTTCAGCAGTTTCTTGT
>JAMKCH010050014.1:0-10482 GCA_023653785.1 Ophioderma brevispina
CCAACTCCAGAATTCAGAATCTTGTTTTTTGTTTTTTCAAGATGCGTCGCGCAAGCAAACAGGTCCATTAAAGCACGCGCACGCTTCATTACGCAGCAAACATTTCACCGCGCAACGCAATGCTGCGCCTTGCGCCTGACGGCGTGAAATTCGCTTAAAATTCCCCGCCGTTAAGACCATGTGGATTTTTGTGACTTTAAATTGTGAAATAGCTGTTTTAAAAAAATAATAATCGGCAAAAAAATACAGCTCAGAATTGTCTGCATGATAACCATTGTTGGTAAACGATAAACACCGGTTGATGTTAAAATGGTGCAAAAATCCGAATTCGTTTAAAACAAAAGCACAGGGTTACACTGCCCTTATGGAATGAACCATGTGCGTGCGGTGTCTCCGTTAAAGGTCCCAGGAGAGAGATAATAAACCTAATCCAAATCGGTTTACGGAACATTCCATTCAATACACAGGGCCAGAAAAAAGAATACACTACCAGTGACATCATTAGTGAAACTATTGATTTTTCAGTCCAGTGTTCATGAATAGATCACGACCAGTCCACCTGGGAATTTTTCTATACTCTTGAAAAATAAGGAGCACCCCCCAACTTATGTCATCTCACCAACCCAAATATTGATGCTTCTCTCCCTCCTTGTAGACTGACACAACCACATCTATTTGCATTTCCTGGACCTTTAAGGTGTTTTGAGTCATAAGTGTGTCAGAAAGTTTGTCAGATTGGGTCATCTAATGGAAACATCGCTTGTGCTCATATTTGTAGCTAATTTGCCAAGTTGGAGTCTTGAGTTGACTCAAGGAGTTGAATCTCAAGTCAAATAGAACCTTTGGTTTCTTGAAATTCACGGTTTCACACCACTAAATACTGTCCCGATTCGTTCCCGTATAAAATGGGCGAGATGAAACGTCATTTTCTCTCAATGGAACCTCTCCATAACCTTAAAGCTACATTCTGCTTGAGGATCATCATATCTCTTCCCGATCAATCATGAATTAGGGTCTTATCCCAAAATTTTCGAGCTACTGGACCGTGAAGACTAGCATGCACCGTGGACCCTTGAGGTCCCAGCAACTTTTTTCAGTCAGAGTTCCTGTAAGAATACGGTTAAAATTGGTTTGTCAGATCAAATAACATATCAATGACAACCTTTTTTTGATATTCCTACAGATTTTATACTTCAATATTGATAACAACCATGATTTGCAACCCAGATCTCGCCATTTCTCTCGTTTTAAGGGTTCCTTTTAAGGCGAGGGTCCCAAAAAAAACCCATCATATGCAGGGTGCAAAATAAGAATTCTGAAGGGGGGCACCCCCATTCACAAGGCCGTTATGAGGGCACATCAATTTAGAAAGGCATTACATGTAAAAGAATACAAACAATAGGATAACTTCTAGAGGGCAATCAGGCAACTGGTAGGGGCAAAAAAAAAAGGCAACCGAACGCAATTGCCTTCGGTGCCTTCGGTTTATTTTACACATACCCTGCTCCTTGCAGTGGGGGTGGACTTACCTGTTTCTCATGCTATTTACTGGTGTGAATCTCAAGTCTGAAAATATCAAGTCAAGTCGATTCATCACATGTCGAGTTGAGTTGAGTGCTCAAAAGCTTTTGTGTTCACACTTGCAAGTGGCAATGGTATTGAGGTATTGCTTGTGAATGGGGCGCATATGACCATGTTGAAAATGTTCCCCCCTTTTCAATGACCTCCATGGATTATCATTATCCAAAAAACTCCTTGAATCTGTGCATAAGGATAAGGACTTTTCCATATATTTCCACTCTCGTCTTTTCGTCAGGATCCAATGTGAGAGCATGTCTTCCCGAAACCTTTACACGGGATAGTATGATGCACAGGATACTTCGGAAGTATTTTCATTTCTTTTGACCCTGAATCACTGATCCAAATCTAGGAATCAGCTGACACAACACACAATGAAGTGTATGACTAAATGATCTCCATCACATCAGCTAATTTCTTTTATTAATCAATCATCCTTGTATACAGATTTAGAGTCTGGCTGTGACTCCCCGACAATCTCTAAAATCGAAACAACCATTCTTTAATAATTGAAGGAATCTTATTTGCTTTGTTGAATTAAACACTATCCAGTGATCCACCCGAATGATTCAAAATATTTTAAATTTTGCAGGAATATCTTAAAAGTGGAGGCTAATCGGTAGAATTCTCAGAAGTTATTTCTTCCAAATGGAACATTTTCATTAAATAAAAGAAAATGAATCTCCATTCAGTTATGTGTAATATATAGTAAGTGTCCGTACGGACAGTAATGGCTTAAAATAATGCGATTTTTGTCTTTATTAGGTTGCTTTGGTCCTAAATTTGTGTAGGTTATGTTATGGATCCCTATCTTGGGTGCGACACGCAAAAATCTGATTTTTCAATATTTTTAATTTTCTGATTACCAAATTCACTGATAGTGCCTTTAGCAAATTTACTCTTCGTTGGAAGTAAGGGAAAGCGTACACAGGGGTTCTCAATTATATTAGCTGAAGGGCCACAACCTTGCTGAAAAAAAAACCATATTTGAAAGTTCCTACTTGAGGGCTAAATACACCTGAATATCTTATGTTTTATTTATCTTTAGAGCAAGTCAAGGGCCAATAATCAAAATGGGTGGCGGGCCGGATTTGCCCGGGGCCGCCTATTGAGAACCCCTGGCAATACCACTATACCTGTCAGATTTTAATCTTCTTTGTTAATGCTTCTCGTCAAATAAGACCCTGTATATCTTAGTTTTTGTGTCGTCTGAATTGCAGAATTGCGAAGGCACATAGGGATTCTGGTCGTATGTCTGTATCCTGGGTCAGAATGTTAACCCTTAATAATAATATTTGCATGCCGTATGATTCCGTGAAGGGCTTACAATGATATAACTGGTGACAAAGGAGTGCCGGGGTGGGTGTCCACATTTTGGTGATCTCATTTGAGCCTTTGGCCCCATTCACAAACCGCCGACGGCAGACGACACTGGACCGTGATGTATTTTCTTAAATCAAGATGCACTAAAATTAAAAAAAAAAAAAAAAAAAAAAAAAAAAAAAAATTTTTTATTTGGCCTTTGTTTTCAGGTTATTAGCTGGTTTGATAGTGACATATGATTCTCTTAACTGCTGGAGCTGGTTGGGGTTCTTGTCAGGGTCAGTATGTTATACATTAGCTGGACTTATCTTATCCTTAACCATTCTGTGAAGTCATATTCAATTTAAATTTTAGCTTTCACATATGCTTTGGTCTTTTTAAAAAGCTGCATTTTGCTTAAAACTGTAGTCAAAAATTGAGCACCTCAATACAAGCATCTTCGGTTAGAGTCTTGAGTTTGAGGGTGACGCATTGTGCATGTTAGGGTTGGGCGCAGTCTAAAACGCACTAACCATTGATTTGGAATTTTGGCATTTAAATGCATGCGACAAAAGGCGCCTATCAAAATGCTTGGGCGAATGCAGATCGTGTTATGACGCACCTCAAACTCCATCTCGAAAAAATGTTATAGGACAGTTTTTGATATAAAAGTGGATATATTCATTTTATTGTCGGGTATGAGTTTGCCTGCAAAAAAAATCTTGGGTGAGATGACATCACCTCAATATTTTAAACTCATAGCAAAATAAATCTTGGGCGAAAAATCATCTATTTGATCAATATTATGGATAGATATTTTTCCTCACACTTGGATCCATACAAACATCATAATGTCAATTGCTGAGCAATAGACAACAACAAATGTCACTATTTCTTGACATCTGACTCTGGACTCATTACCCTATTTCCTTTGATGGTGTCTTATTTGTCAAACTTCAAACATGCTTGTTTTTTCCAATCATTTAATTTGGAGTGATAATTCAAAATATCATTTTGATTTCACATAAGCTTTTGTCCTTAACCCCAACAGTCTTTCGATTTCTAGCCCCCCGAGAGTGAAGGGAAGGGGTAAAGGGACAAAAATGCCTAAAAAGATTGGACATCCGTGTCGGGATTCGAACCTGCAGCCCCGGCGCCACCATTCCCCATAGAGCATTGATGGCAAGCCACGATGGAGTCCTGGGCCCCGGCCAGCGATCTTTTTTTTTGGACGAAACTTGGTGGATTGGTGCAAGTTTTGGCCGGGTGCCCCACACAAGCTGGGTAATCACGATAACAGTTTTTTCAAACATTCTACTTGAAAAAGATAAATTTCCCTTGATAAACAGTCCCATTGTCCACCTTTAAGTTAAATTTGGAGTGATAATCAGAATATATGTGTGAATTAATGGGTGGGTACTTTTAGCACATGAGCCCTTGGTCGGCAATTATTCAAATTTTAGGCTTTCATCTTACGCTGTTGATCCTTTAAAGACTGCATTTTGCTTCAAACCGAGCTGTTGGGCTTTTGGTTTTAAAAGCTGCATTTGGTTCAACTGTATTCAAATTGGCTCCTCATTACCAACTCGGAGCATGTTGTAATGTGAGCTATTGCAACAAAAAAATCTGTACTCTCTTTGCACTCATATTTAGAAGAATATGGTATCTCGTTAGTTTAAAAGTAATATGAAAATCTGCTAAAGGGCCATTCTACATTCATGTCCGGTGACCTAAACAGGTGAATTTTTGTTTCAACCCGGTGCTGTTATGTCAATGGGCTGGTCTTTGTTGCTTTGACTTATTGGTGACCTGGAGTCCAAGCCTGACGAGGGATGGTGTTTCATCAGTTTCGCTGGATTGGTTTTTTTTCCTGGGGCAGCTAAAGTTTGGTCCACGTGTTTGACCATTCTGAACTTACACATGTTACCGAACTTTATTTGTCCCCCGTGACAGGGTGACCAATCTAGCGGGGGAGAACGTTGTGGGAATGAACTCAAGGTTTGTTAGGATGGTAACAAATCGGTTTGCATTGACGGGGCAGCATGGGTTGAAGTGGAAATTTTGGCTGTTTTGGGTCCAAACTTGACTAACGAATGGCTCTGAAGTGAAAGATGGCATGTCGGATTCCAAGTGAAATTGGTTGCAAAAGAGCACTGTTTGTTTGAATTCCTTAGCTCTTTTCTTCTACGCAACCTTGCTGCATTCAAGTGCAATCAGTAGGCCTGTCATATTTTCTGTTCAATGAAGGGCCCTGTCATACATTTTGGTATATATTTGGATTTTGTAGGTAAGTTTCATATTGTGGTGTATGGTTCGGAAGACATTTTAGTGGTGATTCAATTTTTGTGCTTTTTTTGGGGCATATGGCTTTATTGTGACTTTTAAAAACCCACAAATTATGCCTGAAACAATTTGGTGGTGTGTGGGCTTGAATTACTGCAAATTTAAGATACTTACAATATTCTGTACATAAAATTTTGCATTTATTCATTGTGACTGTTGCCTGGACATATTACGTCCTCTGACAACCCAAAAAATACCGACACTTTTCAATGATTTTATATATGGTGCCGAAGGTGGGGGGGTAAACCCCGAAAAAATTCCACACACTCGCAAAGGTCCACTTTTTTCCATATTTTTATGATAAAAAGGTAAGAAATTTAGAGAAATTTTGACAAGAAAGTCCACTCTTTTTGGTGATTAGATGTTCAAAAAGTCCAAAAATTGCCATTTTAAGGTCGTTTAGGAGGTCCATAAAAAAGGTCCCCTTTTTTTTTTTCAAAGTCCTGCACCCCCAAAAATAAATCCTGCGTGTTGCCCTGACAGTTGTGATACAAACAACACAGAAAATCTTTGTTTGTACACACAGGGGAACTAGTCAAACCCTTCCCTGAACATTACTGCTATTTGACCAATAAGATGAAACCAATTTGATGCATGATGTGGTAGTACTGACCTAAAATGGTAGTAAATAATAAAAAAAATGTGCAGTTTTGATTAACCCTTCACACCATTCGTATCAAAGTACTTTACAGTTATCCACTATCACTAGGAAATCATCAGAATCATTCATCTAGGTGGGCTGCTTTATGGATGCTCAAACCTATCCATAATTAGATCGTGGATTGTGATTGGATCGTTGGTCGATGAGGCAATTGAGATTAAGTCTCTTGCCCAGGGATTAACAATACATCGACCACTATTTTAACAATGGTCTTACTGTAATTTTCATTTGTAACGGTGGCATTTGGTAATTATTAAAATTTGCCTTGTGATACAATCCTTGAAAAGTAAGTTAACCTAAATATTCTTTCTTTATTTCCACCCCGATTAATTTGTAGTCATCTTTCTTTGTTATTTAGAGTGATTCCTGCCTTTGTTGATTATCGTGCTGATAGGTGTGCTGGGACTCAAGAGAGTAGGATGACCCTTGACTCGCACAGAACTCTAATTCTTGCCTGGTTTTTAACAAATGCTGCCTGTCTTTCTATTGGCTGCTAAGAGGAGTTTTACCAAAGCTTGGGATCTGGTTCTCTGTCTGATTGGTGAAAGAGAACTGGTCCAAGTATCTCATTTGCTTATCAAGACAATACTCCCTGAGGCTAGGGAACGAGTGCAATTTCATCTAACATAATCTGTATACTTTGATAATACACACAAACCATGCTGATGCCACACATCATTCGCAGACAAACAATTGTGTGAGCAGTTTTGATGTTGTGTTAGGGCCTATGTGATCATGCAGATGGATGCCTGCCTGGATGTCTGGATGGTACTACGGAGAACATATTTTAAATCCACTCTACAGACTATCCAAGATTCCATAAATTTCTAATTTAGTGGACGGTTTTGGCCTGCCAAAATTGTCACCACCCCCTCCTCTCCGGTACAACAAAACGCAAACCACTTCTTTCAAAAGATATTTAATAAAATAAATATTTTTAAAAAATGATGGTTGTGGTCAAAACTTGGTTAGGGTTGTTTTTTTGGTCAAAAAATCAGTTTTTTTTGAGCGAAAAATTAAGAAAATCAAGATTGATTAATTTCTTAGGCAAACATTTTAATCATTATGCAATATTATACAGAAATTTCATAATTTAATTTTTTATAGATATATTTTATAACAATATAAAAGGGTCTAGAATTTTAGCCCCCCAAATCACCTTTTTTTTTCTAAAAAAACATCCTTTCTTAATCACATGTCACCACAACTTAGTAATACCTGAACCTTTATGCAATGTATAAACATACCAATAACAAACAAGGATAACCATACAAACAATATTGTAATATTTTGTACTTTAAAAAGATAATTTGCTTAAGGTGCAGCCCAAAATGCATTTTCTTTTCCGGCTAAAAATTCATCCCTGCTACCAACTATTTCACCACAGTAAAACCATAATTTTTCTTAATCTCATATATTTATATCCTTCAAATAAAGTTGGTTGTGTTTTTGTTTTAACCCGAGGGAGGGGTAACTCGAAAACTAGAGGACTTTTTTTAAAGCTTGGCCGCTTTTAAAATGTGGCACAGTGATAGAACATGATCGACATGTACATCTCAGGTCATAACTACATCTACTTTCCTGCCCAACATTTCCACTAGTATTTATGTTGTATATACTAATTCTTCAAGAAGAAGCTTTTGGGCCACCATGATTTTGACTTAAAAACAATCTGGCGGCCAAGATACACAATTCTTACTAAAAAAATGGGGTAAAACCGTATTTTTTATGTTAAGAAATTCACACAAAAACTCTTAATTGCCCATTTTTAATGAGCAAACACATGCTCTTTGCTTTTGACAAAGTGAAATTCAAATTTCGAAAAGAATTCAAAATGGCCACCACAAACGCTCAATACATTGATGGATTGCCTTTTATTTGAATGATATTATCGTAATATAAACTGATGCATTGTTAACTTAGTTGAGCTACTATAAGAAAGCCATATAGGGTAATCATTGTTTCTTAAATTGGCGGCTAAAAAATCAAAATGGCTGAATTTAGGGTAATTTACAGTAATGTATTACTTTAACTGTATTGTTGGGAATATTCGTTCTCTACAAGGTGTATATTACAATGATTTATTACTAAATTAAATATAGCTACCGATTACCTTAAAAACAGCTGGAAAATTCAAGATGGCTAAAAAATTCATGTAAAATACACGATTTAGTCGATTTTAGTCAAAATTGCATTTTGCCCGCCATTTGTATTTCTTATGGGCAGTCATTTGAGATATTAATACGCCAGGGTTTATCCGGTTGTAGCCATTTATAAGAATTTTTATTGTGGCCGCCATGTTGTTTTTACGTCAAAAATCAGGGGGCCCAAAAAGCTTCTTTTGACGAATATAGTATATACAACATAAAAAACAATACTAGTGAATATGTGACAAGAAAGTAGAGTACGCTTATTGACCTGAGCTGAGAGTACCTGTTATGAGCAGGTCATGTGCTGTATACTTTTTGGAAGGCTATGAAATAATGACCCTCATATTCTTCAAGAAGTAAAACTCATTATCCACTCTTGCAGACTAAGCACAAATAGGCAATGAAATTCTTACGGTGGCAAGGATAGACACTGATGAGGTATGTGCTTATATTACCTTTGGAAGGTAGGAATATTAATGAGCGAATTTGCATATTTTCCAATTAAAAATGTGATTAAACCAGTTGTGGGTGTAATCTGAATTACACACTCGGAATCTTGTTTTCTCCCGCTCCCTAAATGTGGAAATTAACATTATAGGGAATTCATTGAGCTATGAGTTGGTTATCCAAGTAAGTGAGATTGGTTCTCTTGTGAAAAAGAGGCATGATCTTCAATTTTGAGGAAATTAATTGATGTGAGATAGTAGAGCATGACGAAGCAACCAGGGAATTACAAACAACCAAAGATGCCTTTTTAGATCCATGTACATTTTGCAATTTGTATATACAAAGTATTTAACAGATTTTATGATTAATTAGAGTACCTTTCCAGGGTGTCTTATTGGGATTTTCGCCTATCGGGCATACTGCCCCCTGTTGAACAATTACAGAAATGCTTATCGATTGGAATATGCGATACAGAATTTGGACGCTAGTCCACAAGACGGATAAAGTAACGAAAAAGATCATTTAACCCCATACAAATTATCCCCCAATGAAGGGGAATGAACAGAAAGGCTGGAATTCTCAAAGGGAGATAACTCTAGACCCAGGTGTAAACCAGGGTTAGTCCTCATGAGTGGACCTTTTTTTTTCTTTCCAACATACTAAGAAAGTTTAAAATAACGGGTGAGAAATTTTCTTACCCGTTATGACACATCCTCAGAATATGTTGAAAGGGAAAAAAGTCCACTCATGTAGGACGAACCCTGGTTAAAACCTGGGTCTAAAGTTTAGACTCCCTTTGAGAATACTCAAAGGTGTTTCCATTAGTGTTTCTGTAAAATGTAGTTTTGGGATATAATCATGAGATTCATTAGACAGAGAGACTCGTTGCCTGCGGGAGGAAGCACATAAAGGAGAATCATGCCATAGTGAGTCCCGTCACTCAACATTCAACAGGATATCGTAACCTACCCTTCCACATTCCGGGTCTACATTGTAATTTAATCCATATATCCACCTCCGAACCCCGACAGCCCTCAGCTTGTCCAGACATCTAAAAACCAAAAATGGTCCCCTATGACTGGGCATCAACACGGAACTCCAGCACCATCCGTGACATTCCTACACATAATAATCTTCTCAACTCCTCTAGTATGCCGTCTGTCCGTACAAACGGTCTCTATTTATGATTACATTTGATATGAGTGGACATTTTTTGATAACTGAAACCCTGTTGCTGGAAAAGCGGATCCGTGTGGTCATTGCGGAGATCTGCTGAGGGATATCCTTCTGCACTTTCCCAGGAAGTCGATGACCATGGTGGTATTGGATAATCCCCAAAACTTGCCTAAACATTCAAAATACACCCACAGGCATTAACACACCTTTTGAGCATGCTTGTGTGGTAATAATAAACTATTGTTTCGACCATCCATGTTTAAATTAAATGTTAATTATAACAGATTTGAGATTCTTTACAAAATTATGTGATGAATGCATTCCATGAAAAAATGTTCCTACGAACAGGAAGAAAGAACCAATAATCCCCTTGGATAACAAAAGATTTCACTTAGAGTATAAATAAAAAGAACAAACGTATAGGATTATCTTAAGCGCCATGTGGTGATAATTAATAAATTCAAAACCTACATAAATAAATTGAACATCCTATACGTAGATCAAAACGCCAATTTACTCAGAAAAATTCCAACAAACCAGAAATAACTGCAAAAAACATGAAAATTATTAACATATAATTGGACGGGGCAAAAAGGCAAATATACAAAGAAGAATTTGAAAACAGTACCGTGAGATAATAACTGATCCCAAGAAATTGCAGATAATTTCATGACTTCTTTGTCCAACATAGGCCCTAACTAGCTTCTCAAATCCAAATACCGGTTTTTTTAAAAAAAAAAGATTACCATGATATTATACAACCCTTTACGTATATATTTTTCTATCACAAATAGTGAGAATGACGGCATTAAATAATTAAATACC
>JAMKCH010050015.1:0-10537 GCA_023653785.1 Ophioderma brevispina
GACCACTAATTTTGACACTTAAAACTTTAATGTGGGCATGAGTACAGTTACGAAAATTCTTGGTTCAGAGGATGAGTTTATATGACTGGGGGTGAATGGGGATATCTCTTTTTTGAGTGTTTTTTTTTGTTTTGTGGTGATTTGTGGCCCTTTGTGGTGAATAATCACTTGGGCATGAGTATATCGGTGCATATTACACACAGGCCCGTAGCCAGGATTTTTTCTGGGGGGTGCAGAATTTTCCAAATGGAGCTTTTTTGACCAAAAAAGCTAAAAACCCCTATTTTTTCCTAGCTCGACTTTGCTCGCAACATCATTTTGTGGACATTTTTGGAATTGGGGGTGTGTACATCGCACCCCCTTGCTACGGCCCTGGCTACACATGCACAATTACTTCAGTTCAATTTCAAATATCCCCTGCTCTATGAAATTCTACAAACCTTCAATGGAATAAACCACAGGAGAAGGTTGCAGAATTCGGCAGGCAGGGCACATAAATGGAATTTCGCACCGGTACCTCGGGGGGGGGGGGGGGGGGGGGGGTGGTTTAGCTGCTTGCATGAACATCAACATGACATGAGGACGATGATGGCAGAGTTTTCGATCAAACTTTATTTTAAAGGTCCATTTCGTGATTCCAGTAATTCGGTTTTAATTATTCATGTTCGCTAGATATCCTGAGAAAAGCCTTATTCACAAAAAATGTGAGTTGATCCGATCTTGCAGTTTTGTGTTATGACAAATGCTTGTTTCCCACGGGTCCCAAAGGCCACCCGTGCTGTAATTTCGGTCCGGTTTACGGAAGAAAATACACAATGCGAAGTCTTACATATCAGAGAATTGGCACGTAAGATTTGGTACAAATGGATACTAATGCTAACGGTTCAGATGCTATTAAAATCTCATTTTGTTTGGTTAGTCGGGGAAGAGGTTGTGGGATCACGAAATGCCCATTTAAGCCTGCTTTAATTGTAATCAGACGAAAGAGCTATTGAATTCCAGTACAGGTTCACGAACAGTCTGAAATTGGTTTTGAGGCCTATAAACTACATATTAAATCGGCAACCGTAACGCGTTTAGGTTCAGAATTCATGGTGGGTGCCAGAAATTATATACCTTGCATTGTTCTCCTTAGTGAAGTTTAATTATTGAGATTGCGGTTGAGTCGAGAGAATTCTCAACCCACACCCCACTAGTACTGCCCCCCTGGGCACTGCACGCACTGCTCAAGGATTCAACAGGACTCATTAGTTGATTTCTGGATTAACTCAGGCAACTGATTCAGGCTGATTGAAATGACACCAGGGCTGGGCCGTTTATATTCCGATTTAGTGTTTATGTTCGCATTCGATAGACACGGAATATCGGAGCCCCATGACGCAGCGCATTCACTCGGCAAAATGACGGATCACTCGTAACTCTGTAGCAAAGAAAAGGACAGTGCTGACAAAATTGCCAGCACCGCCAATTCTCGCCAGCACCGCACACCGCGACCGCCTTCCAGAGAACGTGAGTTACGCATATAGTTTAATCGCCGGAATATAATCGAATGGTATGAGTACTCAAATCCAATAGATCAAATACATGACACCAAGCAATGCAATAAGAAAATCAGCTTCGAGATTACGATGAAATTAAAGAAGTAAGAAGAGATGCCCTATTTTAAAATGGCTGCGCCATGATGAACGAGCGCCTGGAAAGGTGCCCCTCCATATATCAATCTTCCTTGATGACACGTTCAACGTTTTCGCTGTAGTATAGACTTGTGCTTTTTATTTATAAGAGTAAGCAATGATATTTCGAAACTAAACGCACGATGACTCAGGCTGTTTTGAAATAGCTAGTTTTCGATTTGATAAACTAGGTTTTCAAATTCGTTGTGCAAATTACCGAAAAACCTAGTTTCTCGATTTTAAAAACCATGTTTTTCGATTGAAATGCAGGTTTTGATAAACCTAGTTTTCAATCGAGAAACCGGTTTTCGATGAAAAACCAGGTTTTTAAAAAACCCTGCATATCAATTGAAAACTAGGTTTGTCCGATCGAAAAACACTGTTTATAGACTGATAAACTAGGTTTCTCTCAAAAAACCTAGCTTTGCGGGGGGGGAATCGATAAAAACCAGGTTTTTCGATTTGAAAAGCTAGGTTTTTTGATAAACCTAGTTTATCGTCGAGAACCCTGTTTTTTCAGTGAAAAACCTGGTTTTTTTCGGTTGAAAAAACCAGTTTTTCGCGAAAACTAGTTTTTCTCTTCATGTGCAAATACTTGCCACATAGAAAAGCAGCGTAATAATAAGAGCAACATCGTCTTTGTTGAGCGGTGGGAAAGGCGCTATATAACGTCGGTATTATTATTATTATTATTATTTATTATTTGCAATATCCCAAACAATGGGAAGATCTTGTTTTCTTGCTCGGCAACAAGTGATTGGTGTTTGATTCGTCATAATCAGGTTTGCATCTTGGGATAAATAAATTCATTGATTAGCCGTAGCTGAAATAATCAAAAATGTACATTAAGTATACAAAGGTATGTAATGTATATGATATTGTTACAGTCTCACAAATCACATGTTTGTTAATGTGTGTAAAATCCCATAGGAATGGCGGAAAAATGGGTGTGCTTACAAAATTGGTCATATCTGGCTTCTTTTTAAACTCGATGTCTTTCATTTTTCACATTTGGAGTATATCAAACTGTTTTTATCAAAAACAACAACAAATCTGTGATATAGTGATTGCATTCAGGTCAAGATCATCTTTCATCCTTGCACAATTTTTTTGATTCACGTAGTATGTCAATATTCCATCCCAGATCCACTAGTCGTAATACAAGAGGCCCAAGATTGTTTGAGAGTTCCTGTGCCACAAGACTGCACGATGGCACTGGATACTTTTGCCGTTGTTAAAATACGTTTTCTTCGAGAGGGATTTATGTTACAGGACACCTTGTTTGGGCTATCTTTCCGTCACCAGAGCTCGTAATTTTAGATTATAGTTCAATCCAAGTGGTTTTCAACACAAATATCTAGTCCTCACCATACCGTACATGTGTAGGTACATTTTTCTTCTTCCTAGTCACAATTTCACTTAATATTGAAAAAAAAGAAAAAAAAAAGCTTTGTAAGGCAAACTTGCCATATAGAGTAATACACCTCTAACTCTCTACCCCTATGGGCTGCTACTGGCCCAATGCTTGTAACTTTCTTAGATATCGATGATGAAAGTCCAGCCAAAATCGCAAAAGCTTGAGCCTCCTATTTATACCCACATTGAAGGTTTCAGCTTCGTTGGCTCAAGGAGTTGCTGAAAGCCCAAACTTAATTTACTTTTACCAAGGCCCTCCTGAAAAAAAGTTGAAATTGTTTATCGACTTTAACCAGATAACATCTTTTTGTGTCTCTTTTCCTATTCATTTTTTTTCTTTCTGATTTTCTTTCCTTCTATGTTTATTCAAGCGGCCCAAAGCTGCCCAATTCCAAATGCTGCCCATGTGGAAAAATCCACAGCAGGTCTATGGTCAGTCCGCCTATGTTACTAGCTTGGAAGGTTCCTCATAAAAGGATGTTGGAACCAAACATTCTGGATTCAGTAGCCTACACTTAAAAACTCTAACCTTCTACTTCGAGAAGGGGATCTCGGCAGTTATGACCCTACTAATATGATAATTTGGTAATGTATCATCGCCGCACATGAATCGGAAATGTGATTAAACTTATGAAAGTGAAATGGGAACAACAACTTCCATCGAGTTCTCAAATGACAGGAGGCCTATACCTAATAAACCTATTTGAATTCACGGACTTATATTTCCAATGCACCTAAAAGGTTAAGTGCGAGGAAAAGTGCCTTATAGCTGTCCCCCTTTCAGTCACTGTATTAATGGAGTACATGATAATGGAACAAAGTGGTTACAGGGGGATAAGCGCACGATCGTTCCTCCTCCCAGCATTCTCTCTGACTGCCCGCAAACCAACGTTTGGGGGTTTGGTTTGTTGAAAGGCCCCCGCTGTGGCCAATGCGTTTCTCCCTTGAGTGAGGCGCTATAAATGGGTACCAATTATTCAATGTGGAAGGTAACAGACTCGCTGTAGAGGAGGTTTTGTTGGTTGTTGTGTTAGCGCCCCTACAGCAACTTCATTGCAACTTTTTACATGATATTGGAAACTTATCAAAAACATATTAATTAGGACCCATGTTGTACAAGTTCGAAACACAATATGCATAGCAGTTAGTAAAAATGAAACAATTTTTTTTGTGACAATTATAGTGAAAACCCTTTAATGAATTTTTATGTCATTTCGTAAATGAAATTTTAACCATTCGATCTTTTACATTATACAATGAGTGTACATCAACGTAATAACTGAACAGTGCACTGCAGTCAGAGGGCTTTAACCTTGTACTCTATCGGCTATTGCTAATTGAGATACAAAACATGCATTATGTTTTTTTAAAAATGTTAACAGATTTGCTATAGATATAGGCCTCTTACAATCATTGGTAAAAACAAAATATTTTTAAACTGAAAGTTTTTCAGATATAAGCTAATGCATTGGAAACCTCTTTTGGCACTATTTCTTTGGTCTAGATTTTCACACATTTGAAGACAGATCTCATGCTGTCAAATAAACTAGGCCTATATGTCACATAAATTTGAAAGTAGTCAGAAACCCCGTTGGCTACTTTCTATGTGTTGTTTTCAACGTGCACGATGAACAGCCGCATCACAATGGTGCATGAAACCAAGTGGCCAAATTGTTTTCTACTTCCTTTAGGATAAATGAAGCTCTGCTTTCAGACCACCAATTTTTGGATAAAAAAAAAGTTTTGATTTGGCAGTGGCTTAAAATGGGTCAGATAAAACTATTTATATTACAATACACATATATGATCAAAAAGAAATTTGTTCCAATGTAATCTTTTTCTGCTCGCTTGACCCACCTTAAGTCCTTGACCATCGAATTGTTAATCATATCAAAAATAAGAAAATACAATTTAGAACTCCCAACATGTAGAAAGTCCTACTTTTGATGTTTAACACGTCCAAGCCACACAGGAAATTCCTTTTTCGTGTTAATATTTGCCACTGCAAATGTCTATGACAACAATTAAAAACTATATAACCCATGCAATCACTGTCTGATCTGTTTGAAATTTTGAAGCACATTCAGACATTCTTTGAATCTGGAGTTATAAGATTATAATAATTATTATGTGGTCAATCTCCAAATATACCACATTTACCAGATCACCCACCCCTCAAAATCTTGCAAAAGCATTTTTCTAGTTTCCCATCTCTCTTCCACCTCTGGTGACAACAACCCCGTATTTTGCTTGTTTTTTATCTGCATCTGATCCAAACCTGCCACAATTTCATCATTAGTTCACTAATCATTGGTTTTCCGTTATTTTCAATGTCACTTTCATTACTGTTAAAATGGCACATAATTTTAAAGTTCGATGCTCTTTTAATTTTCTTTAGGGCGCACTGTTTTAAAATACCTTTAATTTTCAATTATTTTTCACACCCACAAATGTGAACATAATTGGCCCCTAAACAATCAAAATGAATTTTCAAATCGCTGTTGCTGTTTGGTTTGCATGTCCTACCCCCCTTTCCACTATCGAAGACAACAAATAATCTCGACAATAGCTTTTATATAATCATGCCGTATGGGGGCATAAATACCAGTCACAAGGTGTTTGTTGCGTAGGACATAATATGAGGCGTATATTACAAACGCTCCGGGGTCAAAAACATAACAAATTGGAAGTTAATTAGTTCCATAAATATTCTTAGGGCTAAATGGGATGAGCGTTGTTCGAAAACCCACCATTATGTCAAAACAATGCAAAATTTACCACCCTTATTCCCCAAATGACGTCAGATGAGCGAAAATGCGATCCATTTTCCACGGGTTATTATTAAGCGGATGCGTAGCTCATATATATATCCGAGTGTGTCCCCCAGGTCAAAAAATAATACTTTACCCATTGCTGTGACGTCACCACTTCTAAAATTTTTCCAAAAATTGCCCTCAAACTCATAATAGATAAAATACAAGAATCAACTGTAGAAATCATCTATCTTCATGTATTACCGGTTATTTGAGGAAAAACGACCGTCGCGTGATTCGGCTTTTGAGCTTATTTGATGACAAAAGCCGCAGGCCAAATCCTGCTCCTAAGGCAGAAATTCAAAACGTATCACGTATTTGTTTTTGCTCGCTTTCGCGAGTTTGAACCCACCATGGCAGCGGGTGGGTGTTGAGCGTAAGATAAATTCCTATGAGACTCACCGAGCATTTAGTGGCTATTAGGGACCCTCCATTGATTATCATTACGATCCTTTCTATTATAATCAATGTATAATCCTCTGGCAAATAATTTATGAATTGTCTACATCAGTAAATCCAGGTTGGAATCAGTTACAAACAACAAACATCAGAATTGTTATTTTCAAGGCAGGCAGCAACTTGTGTGACCTTATTTTTGATCACTTGAAAGTTTACTTTGGGGCTCACGGTGATTCTTTGTTTGTTGTTGACCATTCTTACCTGCGGTGAGTTTTTCTGGAGAACACTTTTTGGGGATTGAATTGTGCCACAGGTGGACACTATTAATTGCGCTCTAATGACCACTGGAAAAACAGGGATGTCTAAAACTTTGATTCCACTCAATTGTATACGAGATATTTGATTCGCAAGGACTTCGTGATTGAGCGAGTAACTCCCATATATACAGGCCGCGTGATACAAGTGTAGCACTCATCACACGAAATGCTTTCTGAGACGGACTTGGATTGGGAATTTTTATAGTTATAATGTGTGAGTTCATTCATTTTTCTTGGGGCCAAGACCTATATCAAGAAGACGAAGAAGAGTGTAAAGTATGTTCAGGCAGTCTTGACACACTCACTGGCACAGAGGGGGTGTCGGCCCACATACCATAAGGATCGAGGAATGCACTCATGAGTAGAGTATGCTTGCACTGTATGGGAAAGATCAAACAATGCCAAGAAGCTTAATTCAGCATTAAATGCCTCCTGCAGGCTTATAGCAGGATGTCTTCGGCCATACCAACGGGAAAACTAATACATCCCAGCAGGAATGTTCACCAACATCCGTTCGTAGTGTAGCGCGCATGCAAGAGCGTAGCTGCCAAGTATCTAAAGTGAATCCCTAATGTCCGGACAGAGACCTGTACTGCTAACCGCCTTAAGTCCAGAGAGAGGTTCTTATTAAAGCACAAAGACCAACCTCTGGAATCAGTCCCTAAAGAGCTTAAGAGAGTTGCGTTGTCGGAAAGAAAGACTTGCATCAATAAATCAAAAACATCCATTGAACCCGGTGAGCATTATTCCAACCTGGAGGTGCTCCTCATGGCGGGATGGCGATGCCTCAACTGATTGAGAACCAAAAAGGGTCGATCTAAGGTTACCCTGCAGAAGTGGGACTACCTGGAAGTAGATCAGGCCACTACCCGTGGTTGTGAACAGCAACCACAGACAATGGAAAATTATTGGTTTACCCACTGTTGGAGCAGAAACAATGCACAGACAAGGACTTGTGGAATTCAGAGAAGCAGCGAGACGTGTACCCATCTTGATGGATGATATTGAGAACACTTGTTTGACACGATATAAGAAGAAATTAATTACTACAGTACAGTTAGTCCAGGGTTCTTGGTATGTTTTTGTTTGTTTTGCGGGTGTTTTTTTACATTTGAAACAGGATAACAAGTAATTAAGAGACATATTCCACCTATGATGTGGTGGGGGAAGATGTTAGATGCGTGATATTATGTACATGGCAGTTTATATTGTGGTCACTATGACCGTGTAATTCTGGTGTCTACCATTTTACACTGGATTGTCTTGCGCTTGTCTTGTGGCTACGCCAGAGATGTATTATGGTCAGGGCACTTGTTTAAACAGTTATTCTCAAAGGGGTCAGAACAAAAAGGGGTAAAAAGGGACCTTTTTTGCCCAATAGGCGATGTACGGCGTAAATTGATTATAGGGTGTCAAAAAACAGATGTAATATAAGGGGTATGTTTTTAAGGGGTATTGTTTTGTTATGAAACCCGACTATGGTGCATGTACGGGGATATAAGACTCATATTAAGCAGACGATAAAAATCATTAACAATAATGTTAAATGGCAGGAAAGCTAATACAGGGTAATAAGAGGCCCCGAGATCATTAGTAATGTCATAAATTACAAACACATAGTTTTGTTCTTCAAAACTTAGGCCATCTCGGTCGTACAAAATGCTAAGTACTTTCTAGGTTTATACTCATTTTGGGAATGTTTCTTCACCAGAGAACCGCTTAATTACCTAAAACGAACACATTTGAGTCATCAGGCAGAAAGAAGAAAGGCATAGTATTTCAACATGCTGATGATACAGAACAAAAAGCTTGAGGGATCTTGTGCCTCTGCAAACGTCTTTGATGATTGGCTGGCGATTTTCTAGTGCAAATGAGTATGCATTGCATAGAACATCCTCTTACTCAATAAAAAATATAGACTCCTTGTTGTTTTGAGTGGGCACAGCCTTGGTTGCTGGGGATTCAAGATTTGGTTTTCTTGTTGCCCTTGCAACAAGACGCTAGTAGTGCACCAAGCCCTCACATAGACTATTATCAGCTCGTAGCCAAAAAGTGCCATTTCTGCTTGAAGTCCATGCCCTTGTTGATGGTGACACAGTTGGAAAACGTTTGTAGGTTGTATACTGTCTGCAGCCCATCATTAAGTAAATAATTTTGATACAACGGAAGTTGGACTTTCAAATTGGCCGATAGCTTGATGGATGAAGGTATGGGACAGTAGTTGCTATATTGGAGGACATTTTTAAATGTGTGCATTATACTGATGCTTAAAAAGCATTGCAGTGTTCATTTTTCCTGGTGTAATTGCAAAGGATGGTAATGTGCTTGACTATTGTCCAGTGAAATCCCTGCACTGCTCATGCACTCAAAACTGTAGTTTCTACGAGTCTAAGCAAGACACTTGCAGATCATTAGATAGATTTTCGTTTAATTAAAGGGATTATCAGCGATAATCGAGAGGATCGGCAAAATGTGTAAATGCATTTTTAATTTAAAAATCGGGATCGTGTATCGGTTTTCATATAAGGCTTTCAAGTATTTAGGAAATTGTCATACCGTCTCATGTAAATAGACGTTACGGTATGGCGTCTCTCAAAATCTACCACTAAACAGCTGATGTGGGTAAACCAGTAACAGAATAAACAAAGTCAATAATGTCTATGTTGAGGTCAAACTGTATCGATCAGGGTGCACAATATCAGCTAAAATCTTGTTATCACCGGGAAACGCTCTTTGATCCCAAGTCGGAACTTTGAACGCACGTTATAGAAATTACAGAATAAGATAAAAAGTACTGCCTTGCTTTAATAACCGGATTTTAAAAGCACAACCACTGCAGGTTAGTAACATATCCATGCCAGAGTAACAAAAAATATGAATTTTGATGATTTTTTCGATTGTTTAGATTAGCAAATCGCTGCGTATCCCTTTACGGTTTCAGGTATACAGATTGGATTTAGCAATTAATTATGTGCCTACACAATCAAAAAGTATTCATAATGATTATATGTATAGCGTAAATTAAAATATTTAGATTGACATCATAAATGACAATGATTTATTTCCTTGAATAGTATATACTAACATGTGATATGTAATGTACGAATAAATCCATGGTAATACAAATTCCATGTTATCCAGCAAATCATTTAATCAGAGATAATCCTCATTGACTATTAAACACAAGTTAGGAATTTTTAAGCAGTTAGGAAATAAGATCTATGTGGTACTTCTGACTTGGAAAAAAAACAGCTTATGCTAAAAATTTTAAGTAGAGAACTAAACAGCAAAGATTCCTACTCAGGGGGTTGTTAACCAGAGCTTAAGTATCCATGTGTACTCTTAGCTCAACTTCAAGGGTACTCCTTGATGCAATAGTGATGTCGATACCGACAACTAAGTAATGTAAAAGTACACCAGCCACTGGATGGTAGCTAGCTAATGTTTACTGAGCAGTACCCTCATATAGTTGTACTCTGTAGTTTGCACTGCTAGGTGACGACAGGCACCCATGTAAGCCACCAGTAGTGGAGTACCTCAGCAGCACTCCTCTGGGTACCTTCCAGGTACTCCCCTACCGGCTGCCTAGCAGGCAGCACGTTGGACAGATAGTGGGCGCAAAACATTTCTATTGTTGTTACTTAGGACTTTCTATTATTCCCAAGCCTCTAGTACAGTAACATCCTATATTTGAGTTGAAGGCATCCCAAAAAAAAAACCCCTTATAATGATCATTTGGTGTAAAAATAGTAACATTTGGCCAAAATGTTAAATAATGGATAAAATACGAAATTAATCACACAGAGCTCAAAGCTCATTTGAATGGGGCGTACACATGCAGGTATCCTGCATGGGGTGGTGACTAGTGGTTTAACACTTATCCTGGAACCAGTGCGATGTCAAAATTCATGGGCTTCAC
>JAMKCH010050016.1:0-11531 GCA_023653785.1 Ophioderma brevispina
ATGACATACTGGTAGCATAGCAAATTGTCGGGGTTTTTTAACGAACGTTTTTTTTTTTTAAATTCTCTATTAATTTTCATTCGTATGTTTCAAGCCACTTTGAGGGAATACCCTCTATCAAAAATAGCAGGATTATTATAGACAAATTTGGCTGACTCTTGTTTTGAAAACATTTTTAGGATTTCTCCTGTCAAAATGTCCTAATTTCTGGCAGATGTGTTCCAAAGATTCCACTGAGTTATTGATAGCTTACCTCACTTATTTCAACTTTTCCTCCTCTTTTCACGAAGCCGGATACTAAAAGGTAAAGCGACAATGTTAGGCCAATCATGTAGTGGAGCCACCGTCGAACAACAAATATGAAAGTGCCTTCAACTTTCAAGGACCCACTTATAAATTCCAAACTGGTTTTCAACAGTTCAAGGTGCCTTAAAATGGTCAACGTAGTGTTACATCTTTAGAGGACCGCCACGCGGGATGGTATACTTGTCGCATCAATCCATTGTATCGAAAAATAGCCAACAAGAACTAATAATACAACCACATATAAGTTCCTCAAGCGAACACCAAATTGGATCTTGAAAATGGAAATCAGAATTAGAAATTTATCAAAAACAAAAAATTCTAAACTTTGCTGTCGAAACAACAACCACAAACACCCAACTTTTTCACCCTCCTATACCATAAACACTATGCATAGTCATTATAATGCATAATGGGAAAAAAGGCTTGCCTTCTGCAAGGACGATACGACGATACCAAATTTGCTAAGGTACGGCTTAATATTTTTGAAGTTTGGCTTCACTAAAGTTGCAAATACCCGAGTTTATTACATCACTCAGTCTGATCTCAAGTAAACAACTTCTTTTGTGTCCATCTCTATATAGCCGGGTGACCTTCATCCAGGGAAATGTTTACACTAACACTAAATCTACTCAAGTCAAATAACTCGTACTTGTTTTTGCCCTCAGTCCCCTGGTAAGCCCTGGTAGATATGGTAACATGATCAACATTTCATTTTCGCCCGAAAGAACCCCCTAGAACCGTGTTAGGTGCACAACATCACCCCATACCAGTCATGTAAGAAAGACTCCAAGCATGGCATCAAAATGATGTCCAAAACTTGACAAAAAGATACAAACGTTACCCAAACTGACTCCCGTCAGTCCGTCACTAAAATTCCAAAAACTAAAACCTACGACGAAACGCCCATTAGCTCACATGACATTTTACCGAATTTTCGGCGAAAAACGGACATAACCGCCGACTATTTTCGCAATTAAGAGCCGACATCTTAAAACAAAAACCCCCAACTCGATGGCAATAATCCATCACTTCCAATGAATTGATGGATTAAAAATGGGGGATCCAATGTTGCACACCTCTGACACAAGTTGATTCCAATTGAACTTATCTTTTCAATTGAGGTTAATTTTACATTTTCAGCCTATCTTTACAACTTGACCCTCACATGACTTTTTTGACTGTATTGACCTTTTTTCGCTTATCAACAAATGGGGGCTGTCATGTTGCACCTGTGACCCAAAATTTGGTTTCAATCATCAAAGTATGTGGAATTTACAAAGGCAAATGTTAACCTTTTTCACAACAGACATCAACAGACAACAACAACAACAAAGGCCTCAGTGGAACCCCCCCAAAGTGATCCCTATGCAGTGACACAAAAACTGGAAAATGTGGAATGGAATATATTCTACTATAACATTGGTAATTAAGGATTTGTAAATGAGTTTGGTTTGGTGAGGTAACTGGAGGTGTTTAAATTAAGTAAAATACCAATTTATAGAAAGAAAGGTCTTTTTAATATAGATTTTTTTAAATATATTGACTTATTTCTGTATTTTTTTTGGGAGGGGGAGGTTATTAGGGTTGGAGCATTGCAGGGAACAATGCAGTGTGTAACAGAGTGGCCGAGCTTTTAAAAAGTGCTCGAGTTTTCAAGTTGCCCTCTTCTGCTAGAACAAAACACAACTACTTTTATTATGTGGGGAAATAAAATATAGATTTAAGAAAAGGTGGTTGTGGTTGGAAAATATTTGGTAGCGGCGAAGGATGACTTCTAGGCAAAAAAAACCAAGGTCACATGGAGGTCACCCTTCCATGCCGACGCACCACAACCCGTCCCCGATGCACCTACATGACCCCACCAGACGCACTCCGCTGGACGCCACCCATCCGCTCCCCGACGCACCCACCTCACCACAAAACCCCACCTTCCCCCTCCCCAACACCCACCCCACATCCTCCCCAACAACCCACCCTGCCTCCTCCCCAATACCCCACCCTGCCTCCTCCCCAATACCCCACCTACCTCCTCCCCAACACACCACCCTACCTCCTCCCCAACACCACCCTGCCCCCTCCCCAAACCCACCTTCCCCTCTTTCTGATTCACACCAAGATGGTATATGTTTCCTGTCGCAAAGGGAATTTGCATATTCAATTTCGCGATACAGCAATTATGCATATTAATGAGCTCATTTGCCTACCTAAAGCCGCCTGTATCAGGAACTTTCAATGGCAAAGAAGCGCACCATAATAGGTTTCTGTGCAGTGAAGGAATTTGCTGTATCCAATGTACCGTTAAAAAATAGCGACTTATGCCGATTTGTATATTAATTAGCTCATTTGCAATATAATTTGCACGAAATATGCCAACATTAATAAGGTCGAGAACTCTTAACCCGCTCCCTTCCACCAAGTTACATCTTATACGCATTAGGTGTAACTCCAGATACTTGCACACAAGCCTTGCGGGGAAAGGGTTATCTTTTGAACAGCCAAAATAAGCTAATAATATTCATGAATATGCAAATAATGCAGCCAAAAGCTACACATAATATTTTGCCACCTCACCTTACACCCTTCCAAGTGTGAAGTAAATCGAGATTAGCGTTTAGCCAGCAGAGCATTCAAAAAGGTTAACCGAATGTCTGAAAATATGCAAAAAGCTAATTAAAAGCATGGACTATACAAATAATGCAGCCAAAGCTACACATAATTGCGGCACCTCACTCTATCATCCTATCAAGTTTGAAGAAATCGGGGATAGCGTGTAGCCTGCCGCGCATTTAAAAAAGGTTAACGTCATACGGACACAACACATACATACCTACGGAACACAGAAATGGCTATATGTGCCTCCATGAACATTCGTTCAGGGGACACAAATCAAGCTTTTACCTGTATGACTGGGTGAATTAGATTGGGGATCTCTGGTTTTAATTAAACAAGTCATTTCAAGGTATGGGTAGATCACTTATTTGAGGGGATTAACCACATCTACAGTTGCGGTCAGAACCTCAGAGGTCGGCAAACGCGCGCGCCGCAATATTTGACATAAAAGAGGCGGAGATATGGGTAGTCCCATGCACGATTAACCAATGGGGAGGCCACCTACTCAAACAAGCCAATCAGGCATTTCACTTGTGTGGAGGGGGTTGGGGGGGGGGTCGCCGTCACGCTCGGTGCACGGTAAATAACTCTGTGTGAACAATTCTGGCAGAGAGTATAACATGTAGAACAATTAAGGCCATGACACATGAAATTCAGAATATTGCTTAACAAATTGGTTTTGGTTAATTTTGGGTTTGGGGGGAAGAGCTGGGAAAACATAGGTGTTAAGTCTTTTTGAACCTACCACAAATACGGGGTTATGTATGGTTTTAGAAGAGTAGGAGGGTCATATAAATTTCATGAGGCAATGAGGGTCATGTAATTTTACAAGATATAGGGGGTGTAACTTTGCCATGTCAATCTGGAAACTGGTGGTGAAAGGAGGGGCATGAGGGTATTTCTCACTCCCCAATTTGTTTTCTCACCCCCCCCCCCCCCCAAAAAAAAAAAAAAAAAAAAAAAAAAAAAAAAAAAAAAAAAAAAAAAAAAAAAAAAAAAAAAAAAAAAAAAAAAATCAGCGATTGTGGGCCAAAATTGGTTAAAAATCTACAAATTTTGTGTTGTTCTGACCCCCAATTTCACTTTTGCCCCTGCCTTTTCATTTTGTCCCCTTTTGCCACCCCTGAAAAAGAAGTCTGCTGTTGCCACTGTCTGGAAGTCCTCCCAGCCCCCCTTCCTTGTGAATACTGGACCCTATACAAAGGGTCTAGAGCTTTTTTAAATCAAAAACCACACTTAACATGACCTAATACTTACCTGTTTGCTCTGTTTGCATTGTTACAGGAACTATACCTAGTGAACTATCACAATCTACAGAAAAAGAAAGAATATATTAATACATATTTAATCTCTACATTAATACCCAACTTTATAAACAAAATGTGTTAATAGCAAATGTTATGTGTTCCAATTTTTTTTCCATTGACAAGTAAAAATTAATTTCACACCAAATTGCAACTCGAGTGACATTTTAATTGGGAGTAGCTAGTGTAAGAAAGGGTATAGAACATCTCGACATCTGAGTGCAAGAAGGTTGTAAGTGCAATAGCTGCCATTTGTCAGAAATTCCAAATTACACATACTATTACTTTTGTCAGTGGCTCTTGAAATGGTTCTTCAGAGGACTGTGTCATCTGACCATTTTAGGAGTGACTGACTCAAGGAGAGGAGGAGGTGGTGTAGTATTCCGTGTCATTTTCTTACTCTGGGCCATAATTTCTTGGACATAACAAACGTGTGTGTTGATCGTTGCGTGTACTGCGTCTACGTGCAGCACGATGGTGCGCCGTTTTGGGGGGGGAGCTGGCATACATTCTAAAACTGTCCAAGAAATTATGAGCCCGAGTACAGTGTCACAAAGATACTTTATTTCAATCCACTTTATTATATCATATGCATGTTAGGGAAGAAAGAACTGTTTTAGAAGCAGGAGTTAACCAGAGTACCCGGAGAAAACCTGTGAGGCTGAGTATGGACTGGAAACTAAACGCACATGAAAGCGCAGGCCTGACCGAGGATCGAACCTGGGACCCCAGTGGTGCAAAGCGAGGGAAGAACCACTGCACTAATGTAATACACCGACTGACTCAAGGAAAGATAAATTGAGAGTTATAATATTCTAATACATGGCAGCACACAGATGCATCACATGGCAGCTATTGCATTTAGGAGCTGTTTCACCTTATGAGTACTTTCTGCTAATTGTTCACAATGGAACTTGTATGATTTTTTGAGCCAATCAAAAACGGGGTAAGAATGCATTTTAGTTCTAAAGAGGACTGGAGCTTAAACATTTGGAAGCTGTATTTTAATTGGTTATTAAAATGAATACATGACTTAATTAGCCAATCAGAAATGCAGTGTGAAGGCTGGTAGTGTTGCCGGTTTGAATCCGGCCAAGTGCACTAGGGGGGTAGGACATGCCAACCTAACAGCAACAGAACGACATCAACTTCCGGCGTAAACCGAGTGCTAGTCTTATTCAAAGACTTAACGGTAGGAGGGCGCTCTTGCGCATATCGAACGGTCACACACAGACTTGAATAAAGGCTAGGCCTGGTCACGAATATTTAAATCTAAATGACCGTTATTTTAAATTGCACTGTTTTGCAGCAATTTTGACTTCAATAATTTTTTCTTAAATCATCATGATATTACTAAGATCTTTTGGACGAAGTTTTAAGAGCTGATTTTGGAACTGTCACTGAGGCAGAGACCTGCCATAGTAAATGCACGTAACCGTTTCCCCAAATTATCCATTTGGAAATCCATGCCCAAATTGAGCGATCGTGCCGTAGACCCCCCTCCCCAAACCCCCTCTTTTTGCTATTGTTAGGAAGTCAGGTCAGTTATTTATGTAGGGGGAAAATAGTAGGATGTTCATCCTTTTTCACATATCCCTTAAAAATAGCATTTCGCCCCAATTTTGAGATTTCTCCATTTAAAATGTTCTCCTCTCTCCTTGATGAAAATTTTCATGTCCCCCTCTTTCTTACAAATTTTCATATTTCCCCTCAAATCCTCCACCCCCCAGCATAAATAATGACCACTCCCTTATGGCCCAATTCCACCCTGCAAGACATAGCCTTGTTCAAGGCTGTCTGCTAAGAACCGACAAACTTGCTATTTTTTTATTGACATTTATTCTCAATTATTTTGAACATTGTGTTTGCAGATTTGAAAATCAGTGCTTTAGCATTGTAGCGGCCATCCTGTCTAGAGAAAGATTCAATAAAAAATAATACATTGGTATACTCCATGGTGGTCTGTTCACACTGGATCTAGGAGCCTGCTAGTCTGGGTATAAAACCACAAATACCTATTGTGGCCAGGTGCAGTGGCTATGCTACTCAAGGCTTTTCAAGCCTTGTTCTAATTGCTTTATGGTTTTAATCTTCCCTGTATAAAACTCATATCAATTTTTTTGCAAATGCAGAAAAAAGCTTACAGATACTGAGTGGAATTTATCGAACTTGCTATTGGAAGGCTGCAAGCATGGAACATAGGACAGGTGGAATTAGAGCAATCAAATTAGGTGCTTGATAAAATGAATTTTTGCCATTGTATTGCTATTTCTTTAGTTTTAGGGAGGGGAATATACTCCACTCCTCACATTATTTGTATATCAGACGTGTGAACCAGTGCATGAAGTTGGTAGAGCGCCTAAAAAAAAAAAAAAAAAAAAGTAGCCTGTAAGCTCAGCAAATAGAGTATAAGTTCAGAATAACACATCCAGCCAGAAAAAGTATAAAAGGGGTACTTAATAGGCCGTATAGTTCAAATTAAGTAATTCTATCCACTAATTTGGATTTTGGCCGCCATCTTGGATTTGAGATCAAATCATGAGTAGTGCTTCAGCTGGATTTTAAGTACATAGGTCAAGGATATCAGAACCACCGGGAAAATCTGAAAATGACAATTTGCAACATACCTATTATGTAATTAATGTAATTTTGGTGACCAATTTGTAATTTGGCCGCCATCTTGGATTCTAGGAAAAATTTAGGGTGTCCCCCAAGCTTATTTGAAAGAGTATGAGTTTAGGAACATAAAACCGTTGAGAAAAGTTTGACCCCACAAAATGGCAGTTTTTCCCTGGATTAGACCTGTCTATTTAGCATTGTAGCGGCCACCCTGTCTAGAGAAAGATTCAATGAAAAATAATACATTGGTATACTCCATGGTGGTCTGTTAATTGTACACACTGGATCTAGGAGCCTGCAACTCAGGGTATAAAACCACAAATACCTATTGTGGCCAGGTGCAGTGGCTATGCTACTCAAGGCTTCAGCCTTGTTCTAATTGCTTTATGGTTTTAATCTTCCCTGTATAAAACTCATATCAATTTTTTTGCAAATGCAGAAAAAAGCTTACAGATACTGAGTGGAATTTATCGAACTTGCTATTGGAAGGCTGCAAGCATGGAACATAGGACAGGTGGAATTAGAGCAATCAAATTAGGTGATTGATAAAATGAATTTTTGCCATTGTATTGCTATTTCTTTAGTTTTAGGGAGGGGAATATACTCCACTCCTCACATTATTTGTATATCAGACGTGTGAACCAGTGCATGAAGTTGGTAGAGCGCCTTGAACAAGGCTATGCAAGACATACCTGGCATTATCATCTGAAGATCTGTAGGATCCATGCAAACTCCTTCAACAAGTTGATTCACATGCTGGAGCTGTGAGCTCGTTAGCTGAGTGGTCCTACCAATAACCCATAATTTAGCTGCACCAGCTCTACAGAGTCCTGTGAGTGCCACTTTGTTACAGCTGTAGATAACAGCCAGGTTTTGATAGTCTGTGTACAGCACCCAGTAATCATCTGTAGAAAGCAAATAATCTTTAAATTAATACCGGTGGTCTGTGTGTCTCTCTGACAGACTGCGTCTATTTTCCCAGGGACCGCCTAGAGTTACCATATTCACTTATAATGCAGGTGTTCTCAATACGTGGATCCCGGGTTTTCTACCGGAAATCATTTTTTACCCAAATTCCTATCCCACAATGCACCAACGATGTACGAGTAGATATGCATCACTCCATGCACGCTCACGGTTTAGTGCACCTCCTTTAAACTACGCGCACATTTTGTGGCGCAAAAATTACAAGGTAATCAAAGAGTACTCGTTACTGGTAAAATTTATGTACAGCAAATGGTTTTCGCACAGTTATGACAGAAAAATGACCGTATGACACAAAACACCATAGAATATATATGCGTTATTTATTTTATCTACTCGTACATTGTTGGTGCATTGTGGGATAGTGGGATAGGAATTTCGGTAAAAAATTATTTCCGGTAGGAACCCAGGATCCATGTATTATATTAGCTGAAGGGCCAGAGAATGCCCAACAGGTATTAAAGTTCCTTACATGAGGGCCATATACACCTAAAATTCTTAAGTTTCCCTTTATATTATAGAGCAAGTTGAGGGCCAAAAATCACTGGTTGACGGGCCGGATTTGGCCCGTGGGCCGCCTATTGAGAACCCCTGACATAACGTTTGTAATCGTGCCTTGGGGTGTCAGGCTAATGGAGCTTTTCCCTTTTTCTCAGCGTGCACTATTCCTAGATCAGTTGATCACACTCTCAATCATTTGCATATTGTGAATGCAAGAAGGTTGTAAGTGATATAGCTGCCATTTGCCAGAAATCCCATCAAACATACTATTATGCCAAGTCTTTAGTCAGTGGCTCATGAAATAGTCAGGAGGCAACTGTGTCACCTGAAAAACCATATTTCAAGAGTCACTGACTCAAGGAAATATAATTGCAGCACACAGATGTATCATGTGGCAGCTATTGCACTTACAACCTTCTTGCATTCATCTACATCGATAAAGAAATTTCATCTTACTTGAGATTTTGGCTCGAATTTATGCTCCAGGAACATATGGTCAAGGACCATATCGTCCTAGAGCATAAATAATCTGGAAAATATTCTAAGTCAAATAAGCTCCAAGAGCATATGAATATGCTCCTGGCGCATAATTAATCTGGAGAAATATTTTAAGTCAAATATGCTTCAGAAGCATATTTGAATATGCTCCTGGATCATATTTTAATGTACAACGCTCTAGGAGCATATGGCAAATTTGCTCCTGGAGCAGTAGAGAAATATTCTAACTCAAATACTACTCCAGGAGCATGGTAAATATGCTCCTGGATCATTTGACTTTGAATATTTCCTCCAGATTATTTTAATGTTCCAGGACCAAATTGTCTGGGACTATATGCTCCTGGAGTATAATTTTGTGCATTTTCAGCTATTTTCATGCATGCAGACTCATAGGGAGAAGGAGCACAACACACCCAGAAATAGCTAACTCAATAGTGCATGAGAATACGGAAAGAGGTTAGTTTTCGAAATACCATGTGCACACATGCACAAATGCATGCAACTATTTGGCTGTGCATGTAAGCTTTCACTATTTTCCTGCACACATGCATGAAAACTGTTTGTCATGAAATCAATACATCGGAACAAAATAACATACTCCATTTCAACTTGGAGATGTTGAATTTTTTTTAAATATAAGCTAGGTCAAAAACACTCATCCTAATTACTAAGAGGTAAAAATACCGTACTCATGATCTCATTGTTATTTTCCTTGCCAGGAACTTTGCACTGTGCATTTTGTGCATGCAGGGAATTTTGTAAATTTCACTAAGATTCAGTGGCGTAACCAGGGGGGGAAAGGGTGGGGGGCATACATATTTCCAGGGGGCAAGCAAATATTAAAATTTGTTAGTAAAGCATAGGCCTATGTTGGTTTTACTGTAAATTGGCGTGTTTCCAAAAATTCACTAATTTTTCGGTGGAAGGAGGGGGCAAGATTCCCCACAAGGGGGGCAGCTTCCCCCTGCCCCCCTCTCTGGGTATGCCACTGCTAAGTTTTACAATATACTAGGAGTACAAGCTTACCTCTCAGCAATGGTCTCATAGGCACTGAAAGCTCCATTTTGGCTGGTGTGTTAACAGGGTCTAATTGACGACCTACTGCATTGAACTCAAACACACGACAATTTCTGTGCACAGTGAGTGAATAGATATATATTATATAAGCTGTGTGAGTAAATAGATATAATAGAAGTTGTTTTTTACAAGTTTTGAAGGAATAAAAATTGTTTGAACATACAAACGGAATAGATGGAATTTGTGCGTGATTACCGCATATGTGGAAAAAATAGTGCGTGCGAAGTCTGAAATTACACGAGGAGCGCAGTGCACACAGTCTTGAGAAAATGCTGGTCAAACAATTACTATACTGCGCAGAAAGTTACTATACCAGGCAAAAAAGGTACTATACACGTTTTATGCAAAAATGGTAAACTATATACCATGTCATGTGACTTTTGTTTAACCAATCAGATGACAAGGATCTATCTATGAGGTATATAATAGGTAATAAGACTCAGACCCACAGAACGGCCCCTGAACGGGGACCCACACTTCTTGACTCTGCACAAAAATATCTGGGAATTCTGATTATTTTAGGTAATAAGGCCGGCAGAACAGGAATGTATACTGATGACGTAATGATTATTGTAAACTACGGGAGCAGACCTCGGGCAGATCTATATTTGTCACATCATGGTGAAAACAAAGGGGAAGCCCAGGGAATCCCTGAATCGCAGTAAAAACAAACTGTGCTAATTGCATCTTTAGGTTCACTGCACACTGCATGACACTATGTGTGCAGCACGTACGAGTTATACGAGTTGTTGCCGAGCAGATTTTGTCTGAACTCCTGCATGTCTTCCCCCGGCTATTCAACTAAATGCAGGTGAAAAATTGCAAATTTGATGAAAATAGTTTGGATATGGCCTCATACCACATCTTAAAATCAGAATTTCACTCACCTTATAAGGATTGAAATGAGATGCAATGGAAATTCAATAAATCACCCCTGTTTTTTGTTTGTTTGTGGGGGTAAGCAATATTTTGATTGGTTAAATATCATGTAATGAGCAAATCAAAAATACTGTAAGAATGGTGGTATGGATTACACACAGATATAGAATCACTTTTATGATTATAGTCTTGGTCAAGACGATTTGCTTGATTTTTTTTTCACCAGCTAATTGTTAAAATCATAGCCTATAATCATGAATACTGGTATCGTAATCCAAACCCGTCTGAAATCCCACAACCAACGATGCCAGTGCAGTGCTGTAACTGCTGCTGTGGTCTTCATTGTTATTTGGTAACGCAACTGAAAAGATGAGTGATGCTGCATGTGTGGACAAAGGCTTGTTTAGCGGATCATCTTGGCTGGTTTGAAAAATTGTTTGATTGCCAAAAAATCTTTGAGGGGGGTTGCTTTTCCATATACGAGCGACAATGAATCATTCAAGCTGATAACGACCAATCAAAGATGCTATGCAATGACGTAATATACTGGGTCAAGATTTATTCATGAAGCGTGACCTTTGTACATGCAAACGAACAAAACAAACCAGATTTGACAATGCGGATGTGCATAAGTGGTTTGGCCCATCAAGTTGTATGAAATGCAGACTGAACAAGACACGAGGCTCTGCCTCACTGTGAGGGACTTGTGGAAGTTAGCAATTTATGGGAGGAGATTCAGGTAGTGGTGTTGAC
>JAMKCH010050017.1:0-23511 GCA_023653785.1 Ophioderma brevispina
GTGCTGGGCTAATTCTGTGCAGTCTTACATGAAGAATGAAGCAAAATTCCACAAAAGGGGCAAAAAGTCCACTTCTTGCTGAATTTTTTGATAAAAAGGTCACAAATTTAGAGAAATTAGACAACAAACTCCACTTTTTTGGTGATGAGATGCTTAAAGAGCCCATAAAAGGACCATTTTTGGGGTTAGGTCCATGCATTTTTATCAAAAAAGTTGAAGTCCAGCACTCCCAAAATAAATCCTGCGTATGGCCCTGGTGTGCTATATATGAATGTTTGTCTAGATTTTATAGAAGTTTTTACAGAGATTGTCACAATTCTTTGATTTTAGAGAAACATATCTTAAAGGCACTATCAGTGATTTGCTAAGTCAGAAAATCGATAAAAAAATCATCAAAAATCAGACTTTTGCATGTTTGAATAAGTATAGCTATCCTAACATACCCTACAATTGATAAGACTGAAAGCAACCTAATAAGGACAGAATCGGATATTTTAGTCATTACTGTCCATACGGACACTTACTAAAACACGTAAGTGAATGAAAATTCATATCTTTGAACACTGCTATTTTCTCCCTTTTCTGTCAATTCTTCAGTTGCAAAAAATAACGTGTGGGATTTATACACACGTATCCTTCACTTTCAAGCTATTCCTGCAAATTTTGACTCTTTGGAGTGAATCACTGATAGTGCCTTTAAAGGGGGATGGTCCGATTTAGTCTATTTTTCATCTTATTGAATGACCTTGACAACAAAAATCCCATTTGCACAGTTTCACACTGATATTTCAATCCATTTTGATGTGAGAGCTAAAAACACAATTTTGGTAAGCCTCATGGAATACAGATTTTTTGGCAAAAAAGATGTAAAATCTGCTTATTTTGGGTCTGAATAAGCTGCTCAGCTGTCAGGGTGGCCACTCATCCCCCTCCCCAGATTTTGATGTTTTTGGACATGCCTGTGAAACCGTTTAAAATACCCCTGCAAGCTGCAGATCCTCCAAAAAAATGTGAAATTCAATGTTCTCTTCTCAATTCCAAAAAAAAAATATTTTTAAAATAAAAGGGCCAAAAGAAATAGAATTACTGGATCCTAATCCTTTTATATATAAGCCCCATCTGGAGAGATATAACTCAAAAATTTGTCGAGTGAAATCAATTTTGTTAGAATATGGCAAAAAAGGTGGTATTTTCAGTGCGTTTATACCATGGAAAAATAAATTCACACTATCTATATAGAAAACTACTCCAAACTTGGTTAAAGGTGCAATGATAGATTTTAAGGTATCCATAATTTCTGTCATATGTAGTGTGGTATCATAGACTTATAGATTTGACATTCAATAGATTTCTTACATTTTATTTGGCTACAGAAATGCCTTAAAAGTGAAAACAAATTAACAGTGATTTTTGTATGCTTGTTCAATATAAAACATAGGCTAAATTTCCTATTTGCTCCAATAGGAAATTAGAAATTTACAATTTTTGCACCAAAGAAATATCAGCTTAATCCTTTCAGATGGGGACATTTGTGATAGATAGCTTTATTACATCAGTGAAAAAATCAGGATTTTTACATTTTTTATGGACATGCGAAATCTCTCGTTGCACCTTTAAAATTGTCCCTGACAAGTAAACTGTAGTCTTTTAAAAACATTTTTGGATTAGATATTTGACACAAACTAACATTACCCTGAATGGATACAAACATGGCCATTAAAGTCTGGCAGATCTGAAACCTCTACAAAATACAGGAAGGAAAAAATACCCTCTTTTTCCAAAAAATGAATTCCACTCAAAATTTTAAATTGTAACCCCAGACAGGATTCACTATATTGGAGTAGAATCTAGTATCATTCTCTTTTCTATCCTTTTTTATTTAAAAAAAATTAAATGCCATATTTTGTGGGATTAATTTTGAGTCATCCAAAACAAGGCTGCTTCAAGCTATATCTGTATTGTGGAAAATATGAAGTCTACCTTGGCAGTTCTGTTATAAACCTTGACCCCCATAATTACATCACTAATAAAGTGTCTGTGAGCACATTACTGTACTATAATTAAAATCCATCTAAGATAGAGAGAGTGACATTTCCCTTGCTCTAATGTTATTAAAAACATTACTTTGACTTGAGCATCTTGTGTATTGAAAGTGCAAATTTTGGAGAGTTTTTAATTTCACCTTTTACCTCAGAGGCAAAAGGACTACTCAAAATATCAAGACTTGTGAAAATATATTAATCAAAAATTAGTCTAGATTGAGGGAAACGCTTCTTGCTAATTAACAACAAAACTTAACAAAACACCAAGCTGGAGTTTGCACTCAGAATAAAAAAAAGAAAACATGTAATTTGTTAACTTTCCATTGAGTTCATTCACCTCATCAATGTGCAGGTATTTAAATCATTAGGCAATTTCTGACGCTGGCACATACAAGTATAAACACTTTATATTGCATTTGTTTTGGTTGGATGTTGTGATTAATAAGGAAAGAGTAACCCTGTAGCTGTTTGAGGTATACTGGGCTGTTCCAAGTGAATGCTGTACCCCCTGTGCTTTGAGCATGACATAATACAATCGATTGAAAAAAAGATAATATCAAGCTTGAAATCGGCAAGTATATAGAACCACTACTCTGTTTTGAGGCTATGTGACCCAGGTCAAACATTCCAGTGGATCCCCAGGTGAAAAGTTGCTTGTTACATTTCTGTAAAAGGAATCTAAGGTGGGTAAAACAAAAAAAGCTGTGAGAATTAACAGATTTTCATGGTTCCTGCCTGGTTTTAATTTAATATTTTATGCGGGGTAAACAGCGGTGAGAATTAACAGAATTTCATTGGTTCCTGCCTGGTTTCAATTCATATTTTAGGCTGGGTAAACAGCTTGTGAGATTTACAGAATTTCATTGGTTCTCCATGTTCCAATTCATCTTTAGGGTGGTTGTAAACAAGGTGAGAATTACAGAATTTCATTGGTTCCTGCCAGTTTCAATTCATATTTTGGCTGGGTTAAACAGCTGTGTGAGAATAACAGCATTTCATTGGTTCCTGGCATGTTTCAATTCATATTTTAGTGGGTAAACAGCTGTGAGAATTAACAGAATTCATTGGTTCCTGCCTGGTTCCAAATATATTTTAGACTGGGTTAGTAAAACAGCGTGAGAATTACAAGAATTTCATTGGTTCCTGGAAGGTTTCAATTCATATTTTAGACTGGGTAAACGCTGTTGAGATTAACAGAATTTCATTGGTGCCCTGCACGGTTCATTCAATTTTAGGTTTGGTAACCAGCTGTGTGAGAATTAACAGATTCATTGGTTCCGGCCTGAGTTTAATTCATATTTATGCTGGGTAAACAGCTGTGAGAATTAACAGAATTTCATTGGTGCCTGCCATGTTCCAAATCATATTTTAGGTGGGTAAAAACACGGTTGAAGTGAATTAACAGAATTTAATTGGTTCGCCTGGTTGTCATTCATATTTTAGGTTGGGTGTAAAAACAGCTGTGAGATTTAACAGAATTTCATTGTTTCCTGCCCTGTTCCAACATTCATATTTTAGGGGGGAAACAGGTTGAGAATTAACAGAATTTCATTGGTTCCGCCCAGTTTCAATTCATATTTTAGGCGGGGTCAACAGCTGTGAGAATTAACAGAATTCATTGGTTTCCTGCCATGTTCCAATTCGATTTTAGGTGGGTAAACAAGGTTGAGAATTAACAAGAATTTCATTGGTTCTGCCCCTGGGTTTCAATCATATTTTAGACTGGGTAAACAGCTGTGAGAATTAACAGAATTTCATTGGTTCCTGGGGGGAGGTTTCAATTCATATTTTAGCTGGCGTAAACCGCTGTGCGAATTAAACAGCATTTCAGTGGTTATGCCCAGGTTTCAATTTTTCATATTTTAGATGATAAACAGCTGTGATGAAATTAAAACAGAATTTCATTGGTTACCTGGGAAGGTTTCAATTCATATTTTAGACTGGGTAAACAGCTGGTGAGAATTAAAAGAATTTCTATTAGGTTCCTGCACGGGATTTCATTCATATTAGAATGGGGTAAACAGCTGGGAGAATTAAATTAACCAGATTTCAGTGGTCCTTGGCAGGTTTAAATTCATATTTTAGATGAGGTAAACACACTGTGGAAAATTAACAGAATTAATTGGTTCATGCCTGGTCCAAATCTAGTTAGACTGGGTAAACAGATGGAGCAAGTTACCAGAAATTTCATGGTCTCCTGGCAGGTTTCAATTCAATTTTAGACTGAGTAAACAGCTGTGAAAATAACAGAATTCATTGGGTCAGCCCGGTTCCAAAATTCATGTTAGTGAGTAAACAGCTGTGGAATTAACAGAATTTCATTGGTTCTGCCTTGGTTTCAATTCTTATTTTAGGCTGGGTAAACAGCTGTGAGTTTTAACAGAATTTCATTGGTTCCTAGCCTTGTTCCAATTATATTTTAGATGGGTAAACAAGGGTGAGAATTAACAGAATTTCATTGGTCCTGCCCAGTTTCAATTCATATTTTAGGCTGGGTAAACAGCGGGAGACGAACAGAATGCATTGGTTCCTGCCAGTTTCAATTCATATTTTAGATGAGTGTAAAAAGCTGTGAAAAATTAACGAATTCATTGGTTCCTGGTCAGGTTTCAATTCATATTTTAGGGACTGGGTAAACAGCTGTGAGAATTAACAGATTTCATGGGTCGGGGGGCCTTCCGCCACGGTTTCAATTCATATTTTAGACTGGTGTAAAAAGCTGTGGAATTAACAGAATGTCATTGGTCCTGGCAGGTTTCAAGGTTTCAATTCATATTTTATGCTGGGTAAACAGCTGTGAGAATTAACAGAATTTCATTGGTTCTTGCACGGGTTTCAAATCATTATTTTTTTAGACGGCAAAAAACAGCTGTGAGAATTAACAGAATTTCATTGGTTCCTGGGACAGAGTTTCAATCATTATTTTAAGAATGAGTAAAAAAGCTGTGCTGAAAAATTAACAGAATTTCATTGGTTCCTGCCCTGGTTCAATCCATTTTAGACGGGTAAACAGCTGTGAATAAAGTAACAGGAATTTCATTGGTTACTGGCAGGTTTCATTTCAATTTTAGACTGAGTTAAACAGCTGTGAAAAAATTAACAGAATTTCATTGGTCCTGCAGGTTCCAAATCATTTTAGGCTGAGTAAACAGCTGTGAGAATTAACGAAATTTCATTAGGTTTCTGGTTTCAATTCATATTTTAGGCTGGTGGTAAACAGCGGAAGAGAATTATTAAAAAGTAACAGAATTTCATTAGTTCCTACTGGTTTCAATTCATATTTAGGATGGGATGTGGTAAAAGTTAACAGCTGTGAAATAATGAAACAGAATTTCATTGGTTCGATCCTGCCCGCGTTGGCACCCAATTCATATTTTAGGCTGCGGGTAAACAGCTGTGAGAATTAACAGAATTTCATTTCCTGCCAGGTTTCAATCATATTTGCATTGGGTAAACAGCTGTGAGAATTAACGAAATTAGAAAATTTCACCATATTTTTGTACCAAAGAAAACATTTCTAAGCTTAATCCTTTCGATGGGATATTTTTGATGGAAAACTTTACATCAAGGCATAAATCAGTACTTTCGATTTTTTTAGGTTTAGGGACAGGGACCACCTTGATATGTGAATATCTCTTGTTGCACCTTTAACTTGATCAGAAGTCAGACAGAATTGAAACCTTGCACGTAATACAAAATTTGTAAAATTAAATGCTCATGAAGTAAGTTATAGTGTGAGAAAACAATGCAAATACAAGGATGAATCAATAATCAGCATTTGAAAGCTAGCACCTGACCGCATGGGCACAATCACACTAGTTTAATTAAGTGCCATATAGATGAACCAAATAAAATTGCCATTACTATTAAAATAGTAGTATAGGCCCAACATTAAACGGGGAATTTCGTGATCAAACAGCCTCGTCCCCCGACCGTAGTAATCCACGTGTGGCCAATCTTACCTGCAAATTCGGTAGCATCTGTAAGAAATTCGCCCAATTTGTGTATTTTCTGTCGTAAACGGACAGAAATTTACACACAGTAACCGATGGGACCGTGGGAAACCAAACAATAGCTCATAACCCACAAACCGAAAGATCAGGATCAGCTCAGATTTTGCCGAATAAGCTTTCCTCAAGGATATCTAGTGATCAATGGAATAAAAAGAGAAGGTGCTAAAATCACGCAAATGAACCTTTAAAGCGGCAACTCACATTTTCAACAAATAATGAAATTTCTTCAATTTGACTTCTCAAATGAGAGTCTAGGCCATTGGAAGAACAGAGATAATTTTTAACACATAAACAATAACATACCCCAAAAAGATAGGGACATTGATATGAGGATAAAGACATCAGGTAATTTTGTAGGCCAACTTTAAGTTTCATAACTTTATCAAAAAAAATGTGTTATATTAATGATATTTTTGATCGTACTCATGATATTAAAACCCACAAGGTTATAGACACGGTCAAACAGTGGCTAGCGTGAGAAACAGCATACGGAGTGTGTGCCTTCTTGTGTTAAAGCCATTTTCGTCGTCTGCTGAATTTAGCGTCGCCGGCGCGCTAAATTATAAATCGTTAGTTTATCCATAAGGAACTGATTGGTCGTAAATCATTTAAGGTGAGTGCCTTTTGTATATAAAGCCTTACAACCATTCCAAAATATCGATTTTGAAAAATCTTAAGGGCGCACTATTTTTAAATGTGCCAGTGTCTCTTAATGGAGCTGTGTGGGGGGGGGGGGGGGGGGGGGGTGGGGGGGGGGGGGGGGGGGGGGAGGGGGGGAGGGGGGTGGGGGCCCCCACAGATGTGAAATGGGATATCTGCGTTAAATTACAAATCAAAGTCAAGGGGTGGAATTAAGCAACATGGCTGCAAAGAGCAATACCCAATTTTGCTAATCTCGTGGGCAAAAACATTATTAGTTGTTAGGCAGATGAGTACTTTCTAATTGCCATTCATGAATAGAGGGAGAGCGTGGCCCAATGGTTGGGGATTCGCCCTTTGGGCAGGAGGTCCTCGTTCCGAATTCGCAGGAGCTACTGTTGGGTTAATTTGGGTACTAATGCTAGATTGTTTGTTTAAACAATTGATCAGAAATGGAATGCCTGCTCCACCATGGTTTATTTTGACGTCGGCAAATGAACGCTGGGAATATCGCGTCCTTCACAGGGACGTTAAGCCTGGTCCCAGTACACGGCGAATAATGCCAGTTACATATTAATCACAACCAGTTTCAGTATAGGTGGAAACCCTGGCTCTCCCAACTTAGGCATCATGAAAAGCAGTGCTATGAACAATAAATGATTATACAGGTTGAATTAACAGAAATAATATAATGAAAAATAATGATTTCAAAGGAAATTCATGATAAAAACAATGGGCAGAATCCAATCTTGGGCAAATTGTGCCGCTTGGAGTTCCGAGCAGATGACAATTTGGACATTATCTGATCGATAACGACAGTCCCCAATCTAGAGACAAGCCTCTAATGGGAATCCCCAAAAAAGACGGGTCATGTCTACAGGTTATATTGCGTAACAATCATCAGTGGTAGAATACAAATCCGAGCGAGTTTGAACATGCGAGCCACCGGGAATTCCGACCAGCTGATTACAGGGACGCATCTCCTAGATAATGACACTCGCAGTCACCCCCGATTATTAGTGGACGATACACCGCCTCTAAAATGTCATTCATGAATGTCTGTTAACTTTTAGTCCTGCCATGGCTTATAGTGTGCTGATTAAGTGATCATCCACGCACATGATCCACACATAGCTCGAGGGCGTTCTTTTGCCTTTTAAAGCTTTACCACAGAATTAATTAAAGCTGTGTTTTTGACCGATTGTCCACCTGTACAGTGAAATATTAGTAAAATGCGGTTTGAAAAAACTTGAACCAAAATCAAGTATGTTAGGTGGATGAGGTCTATTAAACGATAATTTGCCGTTTTCGTGTTTCTATGGATCGGAGTTAAAAATTCTTGTGGGCTACAAAATTATGACCAAAAACATATCTGATTGCCTATCAGTGATGGTGAAGAATTAAAATAAGAAACACACACCATACATGGTGCTTCATTTACTTTTTTTGAGGATACGAATTTCTCTCAATTTAACTTGATCGGTTGTAGAAACCTATCAAAGTTTCCAAAGTTTTATTGGACAAACAAGTCGAAAAGAAAACCAATAATTAATTTTGAACTTGTCTACTATCGTAATGGGACCCTATAGAAAGCATAATGCATGGATTTTCTGCTCGTGCACGACAGAATAGTCTAAATCATCTTTGATTACGGATGGTGTATTCAGCTTTCATTCAGGTGGGATCTAATTACATTGGTACGGAAAGGTAAAGTGTCGTGCGAGCAAGCCCATGCGCGGAGTGCCCATCTCTCTTTCCTTAGTGTTTGGGCCATACTCCTCCATTTTGCTCTGGAGGGGGGGGGTTGCACTCTCCCCACACAACGGTCTGTTACCTTCCAGCATTGAATATGCTGATCCCATTTATACACCTTGGTGGAAAGGATCATTGAGGTAAAGCCTTACTCAAGGGCACATCACGTTGTCCTGCAGCGGCTTCTAACCCAACAACTTTTGGGGTGTGGGGCGAGCACTCACCTGCACACACTGCCCTCAATATGGTCAATCATATTCCAAATATGAAACAAAGGGTTTTAAAAAAAATCATTTTCTTTTTTTAAAAGTTTTTTAAATGTCCTTGTGGCTCTTTAAAGAGTATGATCAGATTTTAAATAAATTTTAGATTAAGGTTATGGTTGCAATTGGCCTTTTCCTATGAGAAAGCACATTAATACATTTCCTTGGGTGGGTGCCTCTTAAAGCAGCACTAGCACAATTTTTCAGGAACGCCATACACAGGATTTAATTGGGGGTGCGGGACTTCGCAAAGTGACTTTTTTTACTAAAAAATGGCCCTTGTTTGGTAAAAGTGGACCTACTAACCCCCCCTAAAGGTCCTTTGTTTTTGGACTTTTTGAACTTTTAATATAATCACAAAAAGTGGACTTCTTTGTCAAATCTCCTCTCAATTTTGGTACGTTTTAGAAAAATATTGTAGTTAAAAAAAAAATATTCGATTTTTTATATTTGTTTTCATTTCTGGTGTTGTATCGATATTTTTGCATTGTTGTAAGCAAGCTCTTTTATACATTAGCCCTCACCTGAATGATCAGCCCAAATCATGTCCTTAATGGTACCAACAGAATGACTTAAAACTAATGTCGCCCCGGCGACATTAATTCAGCCGACGACAGAAATGGCTTTAACACAAGAAACCACATCCTCATACATTATTCCCATGGCATGCACCTTGTTTACACATTTGTTGATTAAAGTTATCAAGCAAGGTACATTCCGTAGAATCAACTTCCGCATGTGTGTGCTTGTGTTTACGCCCTTTCCGTGTCGTCTGCTGAATTGTGTCGCCGGCGACATTAATATTAAAAAATCATTGGTTTACCCGTAACAGTTGCTGATTTGGCTTAATCATTCCAGGTGGGCTAATGTATATAAAGCTTTACAACCAAATGGCAAAAATACTGATTTTGAAAAAAAACACTTGAGAGCCACCATTTTTCAAATGTTCCCGTGTCTCCTTAAAGGTGCACGAGGATTGCATTCAAGACATCCATATTTTCTTTGAGAGTGTAGCGAGTTCATATGATCCAGACATACCAAAGATTCCCTACCTTCTATTTTGGTCCAGAAATAACTTAAAATGAACAGAAATGGTTATTTGTATATGCTATATTTCATAGAAACTAGGCCCTGAATTTCGTATTTGCTCCTATACGAAATTAGAAAATTCAAATTTTTTGTACCAAGAAACATTTCTAAGACTTTAAATTCTTTCAAAATGGGGGATATTTTTTTTTGATAAAACTTTACATCAGGGTAAAATCAGTAACTTTCGATTTTTTAGGACACCTGATTATGTGAAATCTCTCGTTGCACCTTTAAGGGGAGATTGATTTGAATACATTGGATAACTTTCCATGATATACTAGTCAGGTAGACCTTTCCTGTGACCAACATTTTGAGTATATTTACAAGTTTTTTGCTGAAAATTATAGATTGGGTGTGTAGAATAAGATCTGCCGGGTGCCACCTGGTCATCCTTGGGCCCTTGAGAATCCAAGATGGCGTCGCCCTTACTGAATTATATATTCAACCCTATATTATCAAACTGATGGAGTTACTAGTATACTATAGGATCCAACAATGATCTAGCACTTGTTCATTAAGTCATACTTCAAATTCCAAAATGGAAGCCAATCCAATATTTTAAATAAGCCCTATATACAAGCAAATACCTGCGATAAAATAACTTGAACTATTGGTTTTTATTAGACACAATAAATGTATTAGATACTTTTAAAATTGTAAACAACTGGCTCAACTCAATTGGCAGGCCAAAAACGTGAACATCTCAAAAATACTTTAACAAACATATAGTATTCCTTACAGCCTTAAATCGAATCAATGTGCCAATGACCTTAGAAATGTACCTTTTGATCCTTTACAATGTACAACATACTTTCAATTTTGTTTTAATGGCGCCAAAATCGAAATAAAACCAATATAGTGCAAAGTTTTCAAATACCATGGAATTACATGTTTTCCCATAATTGGCACTCAATTTCTAATTTGACCATTTTATTTCATCCGGATTACCTGGTACACTTGGTTTGATCAAGGTAGCATTTCTATTGTTTCATTGACACATAATTTATACCTGAAGGTAATTTTAGAAATTTGTGTCAGTGTTTTTTGAAGATATGCAACGTTTTTGGCGGCCATATTGATTGACGTCATTTTCCAACTTTAAAAGTATCATTAGATACATTTCTTGTATCTAACAACATAATCTACGTCTTCCATTCTAATTTTATCGCAGTATTGCTGTTAAGGAATATTGTAAATTGATTAGATTTGGCTTCCATTTTGAATTTGAAGTATGACTTCTGTTACAATTGCATACACTTGTTCATTGGATCGTATAGTATAGCTAGTAACTCCATAGTTTGATAAATTGGTTGAATATATATTATCATTTATGGCGACCCATCTTGGATTTCTCAAATTCCCACGGATGCCCATGTGGCACCCGGAAGATTCGTATTCTACACACCTCTAATCTATCATTTTCAGCAAAAACTGGGTATTACTCAACTTTACGGTCAGGGGATAATTTGGACCATATCCACCCGACCATAAGCCTCATAGAGGAAGCTTTGTCATTGGGGTCCATTCCATGGGTGATATGGAACAGATGGGATAAACAACCCCACCTTTTTTTTAAAACTGACTGTAATATGCGACATGGACCGACGCTATCCTTCCTTGGCAAAGTGCACCCTCATTTGTAGTTATTTCCCCAAGAGAATTACAGTTTAATAAGTGAGTGGTCATTAATTTTGTTGGGGTGGACATATTTCAGCCTTGGTGCATTCCCCTTGCTTCTTAAAAAAATTTGCATTCTCATGATTTCTCCCTTTAAAGTTTCATGTTCCTCCACTACTTTTCCTTTAATAAAAGAATCACATCTTTTTTTTCATATTGCCCCTCAACTCCTTCATTCCCCTACCGTAAATAATGCTACTTATCCTTTGTTTAACCAGCCATAAAATAATGTAGATTTCGGAAATATGACCTAGTTTGAGTATAATTTCTTTGCCATCGCACCCACACACATTGCTTGTTGCATGACTGTGTCTACGTACAACCCAGTTGTGCGCCTTTTTAGAGGGGAAGCAGCCTACTTACACTTGGCCAAGAAATTATACTCCACTATATACTCAAAATTTTGGGGGGGAGTGGAGAGGAGATAACTTACCAATTACAACAACAAACATCATTTCTAGACCAATTGTTGAAGAATTGAAGTAAATACATTATTTGCAGTCTCCCACCCCCCCCGCCCCGACTATAACATGCTGAACCACTCCAAGTGGTCACAGCACTCTGTAGTAAAGATTAGAAAGCAATTTCCGTAATTGGCATTTCAATTGGGTGTGATGCCTTTATACTATTACATGGAAGCCAAAATCAAACAAGGGGAAATATTGTTACAAACAGGAAGGAACCGAGACTACCAACACATGCAAGATTTATTGAGTCCTTTGATTACACAATGATTACTGTGGAACAACTTAATTTTTTGCTACCATTTTTTTTTACAAATATGAGAGCACGTAATTGTTATGCCAAATACAATGTGTAAATTTGAACGAAATGTAAGTGACGTGTGTTAACGAACAGTATCATGGACCAGTTTGCAGCATTTATTTCGCAAATGAACATCTCTCTCTCGGCAAAATCGTGAAAATACTTGCTTGCGAAAATTAGAGCATTTTACAGTAGCGCAATTCCACAAAGATGAAACATCTCGGGGGAACCTATGGGTCGGCTACAGTGTCGAGATTTCTCGACGAATTACCAAGAATATGCCAATCAGTTATCGTTTGATCAATTTACTCGTCAGTGTGTGATTGTCCCATGGATCCGCGATTACTTAGCAAATCAATCAGAACGGTCGTCTGGGTAATTAACAATGCATGCTGTTCCTACTGTGTTCAGTAAATGTCTTGGCATCTTACTAAAGGCTGACTCAGATTCCCGATTAGGGCGCATTCATTTCAACAAATCGTGTTTTTTTTTGCATAGATATCAATGCTTGTCCATATACTAATCACTGTGTGAAATAACAAGAAGCTCAAATCAGTCTTCATGTAGAAAATCCACACACAACTTCTTATAAAATGTCCAGATCCGGAATATTGTTATGGTATCCTTGGCATCTGTTATACTTTGCATAAATTTTTACTGTAGAAACGAAATCCTATTGATCTCTACTTTGGATTAAGCATTTTAGTAACTTCTTTAGTTTAGATGACTATTTTGAAATTACTACAAACCACAAATTTTATTTCAAAATCTCTTATGTCAGCCTTTAATTTGTCATGAAGTGCAATGTTAATTTTCTTATACTGGTTGTGATACCATTTAGGTTGACATCCTTTTCCCAAGGATGGTCCCTCAATTTTTTTAACAATTTTTTTTTTTTTTTTTTAAAAATGTTCTTGTCCATATTCTAATCCTGTGTGAAATAGCTAAGATTCAAATTGATGTCCCTTCAATGTGAAAATCACAACTTTGTAATAAAATTCGGATAGATTTTTTTGCTATATGATACTGTTTTACTATACATAAAGAGAAAAATCCATTCATCTCAACCTTGGAATTTGGCATTTTATGACTATCTCTAATTCAGTTTTAATTATAGGTAGATTTCAAATGAGGCAACTCCTTGCATATATGGACGGTGTGACATTGATATGGGGTTTCAATCCCCTGCCTGCATAGAGACTAGCCTTTGTTTCCATTACAAAACAATATTGTGACCATGGACAATTTTCCTGTACAGAAGCGGCTTCCTGGAAACTATTCATTCATTTTATGCAATGGTCTGCTTAATATTGAAGGAGTTGGATGTTTCAATCGTTTTGCACTAACTCTTTAAGACAAGTTGGCCCATTTTTGATGACCAAATATAAACTTAATTGTGTTATGTGTGCATCGATATAAGAAAATGCTTTTGTCCTCCATGTTCTGATAAGGAATGGATACTTTGCAAGTCAAAGTAATTTAATTTTCAAATAACATGTTTAATTAATAATGCGGATGTTTTAAATCCCTGAAATACTTATCAATTGAAACATCCAGGCTTAGATGTGAAATAATGTATTTATAGGTCAACCTTTATTACTAGCACTACTATATTTTGTATGAGTATCATAAACTGTTTTACTTGGAGCCATTAAAATAATTGCTCTTACGTCTCACGGTGAATGGACATACCTAATTTTAATGAGTCTCACTTATTTTGAATCTACTATAATAACACAAAATAATTGCATTTTGAAATCTGAGTCAGAGCCTTAATGTTGCTTGTTGTTGCCTTTAAGAAATTGTCTTCGTAATGCTAAAAATTTAACCACGTACCCAGCTGGCCGGCAGAGGCAGTGTGAGCACCCTGGGGTTTTGGAAAACTTTAGACAAATCGGCGGCCATTTTTGACTCCATCTATTACTGATTTTTCTCCATATACTAATCACTGTGTGAAATAACTAAGCTCAAATCAAAGTCTTTCATGTAGAAAATCACAACTTTCTTATAAATTTCCAGATCCGGAATATTTGTTATATATGGTATCCTATGGCACTGTTATACTGTGCATAAATGTTTACTGTATGAAAACGAAATATCCGATTGATCTCTAACTTTGGAATTAAGCATTTTAGGTAACTATCTTTAGTTCTAGATGACTATTTTGAATTACTACACCAAAAATTTATATTTCAAAATCTCTTAGTCAGCCTTTAATTTTGTCATGAAGTGCAATTTTAATTTCTGTATAATGGTTGTGATACCATTTAAGGTTGACATCCTTTCCCAAGGATGGTGCCCTCAATTTTTTAACAATTTTTTTTTTTTGAATATAGTACATGATGCTTGTCCACATTCTAATCACTGTGTGAAATAGCTAAGATCAAATTGATGTCCTTCACAACTTTGTAATAAAATTCAGGATCTATATTTTTTGCTATATGATACTGTTTTACTATACATAAAGAAGAAAAATCCAATTCATCTCAAACCTTGGAATTTGGCATTTTAGTGACTATCTCTAATTCTAGTTTTAATTATAGTAGATTTCAAATTATGCGAGACTCCTTGCATATTTGGGCGGGTGTGACATTGATATGGGGTTCAATCCCCTGCCTGATAGAGACTAGGCCTTTGTTGCCATTACAAAACATATTGTGACCATGGTACAATGTTCCTGTACAGAATCGGCTTACTGGAAACTAATGCATTCAGTTATGCAATGGTCTGCTAATGATTGAAGGAGTTGGGATGTCAAATCCGTTTTGCACTAATCTCTTAATACAAGGTTGGCCATTTTTGATGACCAAATAAAAACTTAATTGTGTTATGTGTGCATCGATATAAGAATGCATTTTTCTCCAATGTTATGATAAGGAATGATACTTTGCAATGTCAAAAGTAATTTATGTTCAAATAACAATGTTTAATTAAATAAATGCTGCTGTTTTCATCCTGATACTTCAATTGAAACATCCATCTATCTTAGATGTGAAATAATGTATTTTAGGTCAACATTTATTTAATAGCTACATTACTATATATTGTATGAGTATCATAAACTGTTTTACTTGGAGCCATTAAAATCTGCCCTCTTAATTCCACACGGTGAATGGAATACCTAAAATTTTTAATGAGGTCTCACTTCTTTTGAATCTACTATAATACACAAATAAATTGCATTTTGAAATCTGAGTCAAGCCATTAGGTTGCTTTGTGTTTGCCTTTTAAGAAATTGTCTTCGTAATGCAAAATTACGCGTACCCAGCTGGCCTGCAGAGGCAGTGTGACACCTTGGGGTTTGGAAAATTTATACAAAATCGGCCAATTTTTTACTCCCATCTGATTACTGATTTTCTCCCTCTAATCTTAAAGGGCATTTAATAAGTTTATTTTAAAGGGATATCCTCTGTAACAATATAAATATGCTAAGGCCCCCCCAAAAAAGTTTGTTCAGATGAAATGTGAAACATGCTACTGCAAATGCACTTTTTTTTAAGAAAAATGCTATTGCAAAATGCGGATTTTATTTTTATGCAGTTTTTGGCCACTTTTTCCAATTTTTTGGCCGTAAATTTGTCATTTTTTTTCCTGAAAATTAAAAAAAATCTTTCAAGTGAAGTCAAAACCTAACAAAAAAAATCGCTAAAAAACAATTTTAAACAAATGTTTTTTTTGTCTTGGCCTATAACATGCCCTATGAGTAATAAGATTGTGAAAGCAACCTAATCGGGATGAAATATACCTTTTATAATTACTGTCCAGACGAAAGTTATGCAACACCATTAAATGGCGTTCATATCTTTAGAACACTGCTGTGTTTCTTTTCTTCCTTTTTGTGTCGCCAGCTTATTGTGTCGCCTGCCTTAGCAGGAGACATGTAGGGATCACTTTGTCCACTGTTGATGTCTGTTGTAGTTGATGTCCTGTTGTTGTTGATGTCTGTTGTTGTGAAAAGGGTTTAACATTTTGCCTGTAATATCCACATACTTTCGATGGATTTAACAACATTGTTCACATCCGGTGCAACAGGCATCCCCCATTTGTTGATCAGGTCCAAAGTCACTTCCCACAGTCCAAGGTCATGTGAGGTCCAGTTTATATAGGCTAAGTGTTAAATTGACCTCCATTTCAAAATTTAAGTTTCAATTGGACCAACTTGGTTATGGATTTACATGCAAACCCTCATTTGAGTTCAATGTGAGTATAAAATTGCTGAATAAGGGAAACTCAAACATCACTTCAAAAAGTGGACTCTTGATCTTGAAAGCCTCATGACGTGTTTTAACTCATTCCCTAATGTAATGTTTGTGTACACAAACCATGGCACCTTCGATCAACATGCTAGTTTGTGTACGTTTGTGGATTGTGAGAAGTTTGTGTTTTTTGTCATTGTTTTGTTCACTGTGTTTGTCTTTGTTTTCAGGAGTGTTGTTCTTTAAAAAAAAGACAAGTTAGTATTTATCTCGAACAACGTGCTTGGCGATTTTATTTTGTTTTAGTGGTCGTGATGTACCATTTTTTCACGTAATTTTCCCCTCCACAACCCGCGGTCCCCCTCTCTTTGGCACGTGAATTTTGTAGCCTTATCATGTGCAACTTATGTTGGGACTGGGAATGTTTGCTGGGTATTGGGGTTACTTTTGGGAGGTGGGTGTTTTTTGATGGAAATGTGTCATATCTCCAGTTCTTTTTTGGCGTGGTGGCCGTAGTACTTTGCTTCTTCCAACTCTGCACATCCTCAAACCAATTTGATTCATGTGCTATTTTACTGCCCCACTATAGCAGGAGGCTCAGCTGACTTTGTTGGTCTTGTGATTTTGTCAATAACGGTTCAGGTTGGTTGATCTTGGTCCATTTCCATGTGGTTTTTCATTTTGCCAGAGAGGTCAGCTGGGGCCTTTTTGTCATCATGTGGTTGATACACTACTTTACTGCTATGGTATAGTTTTAAGAGATAAGAGCAGGGGCCTGGTGAGATCTCTGTATGTTTTCTCTTTCCATCCCAAGGTCAAGCACGTGAAAATGAGAAGGAAAAAAAAAGTGCCTCTGATGATTTCTTTCATTTAGTCAGCAAACTCATGCAAATCTAATTGAGTTTCTATTGTTGCGGCAGCACAATAAAATATTTGTTAAGGCAAGGTGCTCCAGTTTTATGTATGTTTGTGGGTGTGCTCTTATGAATCCATGGTTACGCATCCCCCGAGCCTTTGTTTAGTCGCGTGCCGTCTTAGCCAATCGGGTCGCGATCACTGCTCATCTTTTTGTTGAACCCTCTTGGGCTGTTCACTTGCCTATACCAAACAGCCTGTGGAGGTCACGTCAAAACCCTACCCTCCCCCCTCCCAATTTTGTAGCTTTATGGAGGGTGGTTTTTAATTTTTCCCCCTTTTTGAGCAAAAATGCAATTAAGTTATATAATATGATGAATGGAAATATTAAGCTTTAATTTTATAATAAGTTCTATAAATTATTAGTTTCATGCTTAGGCTGCATTAACTTTAACTTATCTTCCGAATGTTAAGCCTGTCTGAATTGGGATGGTGGGTCACATCCTCTCCTCATCTGTCGCCTTCTTATGCATGCAAGTCTTTAGTTTAAAGATCCAAATCAGCTTATACTGACAAAATACTTGTTGAAAGCAATTGAGAGATTGAGTGGAATTATCACAGATGCTCCTGTCTGTGTGTAGGTTGGGCGGACTCCCCTCTCTGCATCTCTGTATATATTCATGGACATATACAATGACTAATTTATGTCCTATAGTAACGAAATGTTCTGTTGCAAGGACTTACAGAATGTAAAGTGTAATATCAATTTTCTGTGATACAGGCCTTGTTTAGTCTCCCTCCTCTCTGTTTGTGTTTTAATTAACATGTTACTAAGCATGGTCAATACAGATGCACCTGTCTGTATATGAGTGTGAAGTTTGGTCATCTCCCTCTTGACTATCATGATTTATATAATTTGCAAATTACTATGCTAATGAGATCTAAATCTAAACCGTCAAATGTTGTAGCTGTCTGGGGTAAGAATGGCTGTGGTGAATCCCCATTGAATAAGATGTGAGTGTTTAATATCCTTCTCACCACTGTCGTGATATTGGCAAAATAATAATAACCTCACATACTGTGGTAGGTATGGCGAAATATCGTCAATTCTTGGCGTGCTTCGTATTTTTTTCCACCGAGTCCTAGACAATGAACTATAGTCATTCTCTGTAAATAACAAAAACAAAGTGAAAAAGAGCACCCTAAGGTAACAATAGCGTAGCCCCCCTGGGAAGATTAACCATCTTCAACAGTAGCGTACCGACCCGGGGGGGGGGGGGCATGGGGGAAAGTTGCCCCCTCTGCTCGAAAAGTGGGGACGATATGGACGCAAATAATGCATTTTCATCCTCTTTTTCGGTAATTTCGACCAATTTCAGTCTAAAGTTTGGGCAAAATTAAAAAGTAATGGGGATTTTTCGCGCTATACGCCGCGCATTTCGCAAGTTTTTCAGACCTCAATTTAGCCAAGCACCGGGACATTTAAATTTTTTCCCCTTGGCAGGACGACTGGAAATTGCCCCCTCTGGACACTGCATCACGGTATCTCCGCTGAATATGCAATTAGCCATTTTTGAATCCTATATCCAAAATACCCCCGACAGGGCTTTTGCCCCTCAGAACCACAAATATGCTTTTCACTTCAACATTTCGAAGGCCAGTTTTAATTTAGGGCCTGACTGGAGGGGAAAAATTATTCTCTCTTCTGTCCAACCATATTGACTAATAGACCACTGCTAACAAAAATTTCTATCCCTCATCAGAGATTTCAAAGATAATACCTGGTCAAACCTATCGACAATAAATTATCATATTGCAATCACACCTTCTAAAAAAAAAAGTCATCCAGTTTGACACTTGACTAGATCTAGAAATACCCCCAGTTTGTCCTCAAAGAAATAAGGACATCAAATATGAATTTGTTGACACTAAGAGAAATTCTCGTCAGATTGGTTCATCATGCCCCCGTCTTTTTAAGAATTAATCTAAAGTCAGAAAAGCGCTACATTGTGGTTAACACTTTGATGACGAGAACCCATTTGCTTGGGGAAGTCGTCATATTTCACCAAGTTTTTTCACAAAATAATTACAATATTCATTTTGTAGTTATATCCGTTAAGATTAACATAAACAATTATGAATCCACAGCAATGCTTCTCTTGAGTCAATGATTTTAATGACTTACGAGCACATGACGATTTTTTTGGAGCCACCACCTCAAAAACCACTGACTTGGTGTCTTTAAAATCCACATAGTTCATATGTGTGCAAAGCGATAAGACTTGTGTGTGTAGGGCTTTCTTAAGATGCCACTGATAGCGAGGGTAATAAAACACTTCTCACTTCTCCCAAAAGCCTTACGAGCTGATAAGCTGAGAACACCAGCGTCTAACAGTGAACACCTTCTCGGAGTCCGCAACGAGCAACAGAATAGGTTTACCGAGATGGTTATCACTATAGGGATCAATATGCAGCCCAGAAATACCCCAAGGTGGTTTGTAGTTAAATGAGAGCAAGAACAAAATTAAGAGTTATAAATATGACCTAATCAGGCCACTAGAATTAAAATTTTGTAGGTCAATCTATGCCAATTAACATCAATTTTTTACTCTATTGGCCATGATACTGATCTTGTATAGTGCCAGTATTACCTTTAACCCATACAACCCTGATAAGTTGGTGACTTTTGAGATTAGGGAAGTCATCTCTAATCCCACTGGCTTAAGACTAGGCTTGTTGGTCTCATTTTAATGTAATGTTTTTGCTTAAATGGTCATGAAAATACATAAATTATAAACAAAATAAATCCTGAATTTAAAACAAAATAAGCATTTTAAGCTCTGAGTGACCATACTAGTCCAAGATGGTTAAAACCTGGGGTCCGTTCCGACACTTAGTCGTAAATCTATGTGCATACTATGTCATGCCTGAGTGGACCAATTTGTCCAAAGCACTGTGTGACTGGTATGAAAAGGTCTGTTATGTAGGACATACGTATGAGTTAGTATACACGTAGGTTTCCGCATAAGTTTGAGGAACGGGTCCCTGGTGAGTGCATGGGAGGGAATTTTAGTTTAGCAGTATATATCATGCTGCATGCAATCTCTAGGTTTTCCTTGTTTGTTGTCTTTCGTCATCTTTGTTGTTGTTGTTGTTTTTTTAAATAAATGTAAATCCTTTAGCCTTTCATTGACTATCATGTTAAAGGTGCACTTTGTGATTTTAGCAACTTTTAACATTTAAACCGGACTTTGGCCTATTTCTAGCCCAGATTTGCTTCAGTGGCTCCATTGTTTTAGCGCAGTGAAGTTGAACCATTGCTGAAAGCTAGCAAGACATAGCAATTTTGACCAGAGAGATTTGTAGCCGTAATGTCTAGCCTTGAGGCTGTTTTTCAATGAAACTGCAACACAATATCAGCTGATCTGCCCACACAAGTTTGCCAACGGGAGATCAGTAATTGCCAATCTTTATCCCGGGTGTGTGAGGCCCATGAAATCGCCTAGCATGGTCCCGGTTAGAGGTTATAGTTTGCAGTTCAATAGATGTTCTTTAAAGGTGGGATGGTGACCTGATTGACACTAACCTTGCCCCTGCCCCTTCACCTCGTCAAAATTGAGATTTGGTGTCAGAAGGAAGCTCATCAGAGGGTGTTTTGAGTCAATCCCACAATGCACCAGTCTTGGGAAATTTCACCCCAATAAGGTCATGTGATCCCACAAAAATGCTATTCTTAACACAAAAATCCTGACTTTGTATTACGCCCATTTTAGCCCACAAAGTATAGTACTTTTTGAGAGCCTAATCAATGTACGCGCGTACATCGCCTGTTGTGAAAAATGGACCCTTTTTATGTGATTTCTTGTTCACATTTTTTTTTTTTTTTTTTTTAGCAATACACTACCCAACAAGTGGCTAAAATTTACCCAATTATGTGTCAAAATAAATACCCAATCCCCTTGAATATTACCCAATATAATTGGGTAAAAGCAATACACTGCCCAATAAGTGGATAAAATTTGCCCAATTATGTGGTAAAATACTTACCCAGTAACATTGGGTAAAATTATTTTGCCCAACAAAATGGTTGTTTTTTTACCCTTATTTTGGGTAACTTTTACCCAACCATGGTTGGGTAACACATTTACCCAGAAAATGGGTTGTTCATAGTGCACCCAGCGGTTGGGTAAAAGTTGGGTAAAATTTTACCCAATCGTGCTAACAGTGTACCCTTTTGTAACTGGTCACCCCCAATTTTTTTCAAGAAATTTCTGCCAATGCCAATATAACTACTCTTTAGACCTTACTCTAATTAGGCTAGCCGCCTTTTGGTTTCTAGCCTATCTCCAGAGAGGAAGGGAAGGGGTAAAGGGATAGAAGCTAAGCAACATTGGACATCCATGGCGGGATCCGAACCCGGGGCCTCTGGCGCACCATTCCCATGAGCAGGGATGGCAAGCCACGAGGGAGTCACTGACCCGGTCAGCGATTTCGTGCCCATATGAGTGTTGGTATGATGACGTCATCGCATCTTTTTGGACTTAGTGCATTTTCCCACCTCAGCTCATTGAGTTCTAGTGAGTTTTGGTAGTGATAGGGTTAGCAAGTTTAATATAATGTACATCCTAGACAGCTCTAGACCCTCTACACACTAGCAACTTTCGAGGAAGCATTAACAAAGATTTTAAAAATCGGGAAGTATAACATGTCACACTTCCCTTATTTTGATGAAGATTAAAGGCACTATCAGTGATTTGCCAAATCAGAAAAGAGAAAAAATCAGATTTTTGCTTGTCTGTAACAAGTGTAGGTATCCCAACATACCCTACAAGTTATAAATTTGCTAGTATGGATGATTTGATAGCTTAATTTCTGTTATTTTCTTTACATTTGGTAACAGGCTATCCTTGAACATGATGGACAAAGTCAATTTGCAAATGTAAAATTGTCTGCTAGCCTTAAGGTTTAGGACAATTATAGCAGCCAGAACTCCAACATATTGTATAGGCAGAATGTAGGTTTGGCCCACAGCTATTTTCCTGCATTTTGTGCGGGGAGGGCTTCCGGCAATCCAGTGGTATCGGAATGTTTTGATTTAACTTGATGTGATAATGGATGCTATGTGCTGAACTACAGAGGCAGCTAATAGAGTGAAAGTTTCTTCAATGCGATGGCAAGATTTTCTACAGTTCAAGTAGATGAGAGAGTGGCATGATCTAATGGTTAGGAGCTTGACTTTGGGCCCAAGGGCCCTGGGTTCAAATCTCGGTGTGGCTACTTGCTGGATTTATTCTAGGTACTCAATTCTGGATTTAATTTGTATAAGTGATATTGCTTAAACTCAGAATTATCACTCTCTTCATGGTTCATTTGATATGGCAAAGGAACCATGAAAGCTCTCACTTCCCATTCGGTGTGTATTTGTGTTTGATTAGTTTGTTTGGATGTTGCATGGTACTGATTAAGCTGCTGCCTTGAAGTTGCATTGTTTCTGTTGATTAGTTTGTTGTATGTCTCTGGTAATTTAGCCTACAGGCTACGATACAAGATTAAATAAACCAGTTATTATTATTCAAAAATCATGGCCACATGGTATGTACTAGCAACGTGGTCGCGATATATGGCATATTTGCATGATATTTAAATGAGGCTACAAGCACGTACGCTGTGTCTTCCGATGAACGCTTCATGTACACATCAAGTATACTCCACTGGTCACGATTCATTTGCAGAAACTGTAAACCATAAGACCATACGGGGACGTGCCGCAAACATGGGTTTCTGCAACTTTCTGATATATGAGTAATCCTTTTTTGTGCCAATTTTGGTAGATGAGTCGTTTGTTTGTTTTTTCAAAATGCTATAAAATTTGTTGGGAAAGTTAGTCAAATTTCCTCAATATGAAGCCGAAATTGTCTAAAAACTATTACGTGGTAGCAATATATGGCACATTTGCATGATATTTAAATGAGGCTACAAGCACGTACGTTGTGTCTTCCGATGAATGCTTCATGTACACATCAATTATACTCCACTGGTCACGATTCATTTGCTGAAACTGTAAGGGTTATGTGCACCTTGTTCATTGTCAGAGGATGTCTTAATGCACCTTAACCCTAACCCTGACGTCGGTTTCTAGCCTATCTCCCGGGAGGGACTGAAGGAGTGAGGGAAGAGGGGAACAAGAAAAGTCTCAAATTCGGGTGGGATTCGAACCCAG
>JAMKCH010050018.1:0-11135 GCA_023653785.1 Ophioderma brevispina
GTTTTTTTCTACTCTGCTATCTTATGAAGACAGTCATTGCTCGTGCATTACTACATTGTTAATGACCATGCACCCCATTGTCATATTCTTCTGCAGGTTTTTTGTGACCAAACCCTGTTTATTTTTTTTCCTACCAAATTGTAAAAGTCCTTCAACTTGTAAGCAACCTAAATTTTAAGTAAATACTGTATCTTAGTTTAAGTATAAATAATATTTAATTGTATTTGTTAATTCTGTTACCCTTGTATGTAAGTAACTCAATTTTTGTACAACTGCTGTATTTTTAAAAAGTTTTTGTATAAATAATCCTCAGCTATTTGTATTGTATTAGACCCTTGTTTTTTTTACTCTGTGCTTATCTTCATTGCTTTCGTCTTGTCTGACTTGTCTACACATCTTGTCCATAGGTATTGTCTGACTTTTATCTACCCGGTTTCTCAATTACTCTCTTCTAATTTTCTTCCCTTTTCAATCTACCTCATCCAAAAAAAAAAAAAAAAAAAAAAAAAAAAAAAAAAAAAAAAAAAAAAAAAAAAAAAAAAAAAAAAAAAAAAAAAAAAAAAAAAAAAAAAAAAAAAAAAAAAAAAAAAAAAAAAAAAAAAAAAAAAAAAAAAAAAAAAAAAAAAAAAAAAACATTTAACCACCAGCTTCACGACGAAGACTTTTGCGCATCACTAATTGAATTTTTCACCAACACTAAATTGAACATCATCAAACTTAATTCCCTTTGCATCAACCCATTACTTACAGACCCCATATTATCTCAAACATGTGACCACCTATCCTTCATTACACCCACAAACAATTCTGGTTCTGACTCCCGCTATCACACTGACGACAGCTTCAACACACTAATAAAACCATCAAGCAATGACTCATTTTCCATATTCCATTTCAACTGTCATAGTATCACAAAATCATATGAAGAAATCACTAACTACCTTGATCACCTCAACCACTCTTTCTCTGTCTTAGCATTCTCAGAAACATGGCTTACTGACACCAAGTCACCACCTAACTTTAATGGCTACAAGTACATTCCAGGACCGCTCACAGGCAGAGGAAGGGGAGTTTGTCTTTACATAAAAAATCACCTCTCATATAAAATCATTGACACAACACCAGGACCAGAATTTGACTCACTTATTTATTTATTTATTTCAGGTATAGAAACAGCTAACAAGCAGCATATGCTGAAAAGCGTTAGCTTTACAATATTAAGATACAAATATACATAAGATATAGATATATTTTTTTTAAAGCTCAAAATATACAACATTTAAAAAATGAAAAATGAAATACAAAAATAAAGACATTTAGAATATACAACATTTAAAACAGTAAAATTCAAAGGGAAGAGTAAACATAATAAAAAAATATTGTAAAGCACAATAATCGTTATAAAAGGTTGAGTTAACCACAGGTATTTAGTTTTTGAATGACAAATGGGATAGTGGAGTTCCTGTATCGATTAGTACGCATTTTTGGAAGCTCAAATCTTGTATTTTTCCTGAGGTTGAAATAATTATCTTTTTTTTAGGCAACATGTGACGATGTCTGTCAGAATGGAGGACCTGCTGACCAAATTTCAGAACCAAATCCTCCCTACGCCGGGAAAGGCTAGTGATATTCAAGAAAGTGAGAGCATCTTCATAATGTTGATAATCATTAAATTTTCCATAATCATTAAAATACAAACGCAACAACAAAATGATATGGAGGAGGTGACCGGAAGGCCAATAAGACCAGAAAAGGTCACCACCTAACTTAAACGTTACAGTACACACAAATAAAAGATAATGTACCTAACCAAACAAAAAACTGACCAAGACACAAGACAGTGAAAAAAGAATAAATGCTGCTCCAAAAAAGTAGCTAATAGGCGGATAAAAGAATTAACTGAAATTGACTTCTAAAGTGATTTACAGATATTGACAGCTTTAGGTTTTCTTTAACGAGATTCCAAAGAAAGGACCAGATGTTTCTAACACTGTTTGATCAAAAATGCTTAGGTTTTGGTTCCCCCTTTGCCAAGTACATAATTATCTAGAATATCTTGGTTGGTAGTCGTGAATTTCATGATTTTTTCGTAAATAGTCCATTGAAGATTGTGGTAAATATTTCTTATGATGCCTATACATGAATAACTCCAAGTTCTAGTTTTTATAAGTATCATACCACATTTAAAACAATTGTTACGATAAATAGAGATTTGAGTGACTCCTGTAATGGCTCTTTTATATTGATCGCAACAGCCCCTTTCTGAAGTGATTATAGATCTTATCTAACTAGCCTTTAAATATTACCCATGCTAGGATACTGTAGTTTTATTTAAAATAAGAGTACAATATAGTGTGTAAAGTATGCTCTCCGGAATACGATGTTTTTTAACTATTTAAAGTGCCACAATTTTCTTGAGACTGTTTTTGAAATACCTTCGATATGAAATTTCCAGGTTAAGTTTTCATCTATGACGACGGGCCCAAACTTATTCTTATTAACTTTTTTCAAGGATTGCACCATCCACAACAAGATCAGTGGTGTTTTATCTGCATATTTACTCGTGACTATCTAGTACCCCTAAAACCAATAATTTGTTTTTGCTACATTTAGGACAGATAAGTGTTAAGTTTTTTGCTTTGAATTGCTTTGACCATTTACTTCAATCACTCTCCCTCAATTAAGTAAGTCTATTTACTACTATATCAGAATGAGAATATAATATAAGTGGATCGTCACGATAAAATAAAATCTAGGACTGGCGAAGTGTTATTAATAGTATTAAAACGTAAATTATAAATAAAAGCGGTCCCAGAATTGAGCTTGAGGACTCCAGAATGATCCACAAATATGTCTTTGAGATCGGATTTACTTAGGTTATACTAAACATATTTTTCCTGTTACCGTAAATATTTCTTAACCTCCATCAATCCTCTAAAATCCATATATTCTAATTTGTGAAGTAAGATATTGTGAATCGATAGTATCAAAGGCCTTTGAAAATATCCAAAAAATCCCACTGTTGTTTCCATTCAGCTCTGTGGCTTGACTAACTTTATCTACTAGATCAACTATTGCCATAGAAGTAGAATGATTTGTTCGAAATCCAAATTGTTTTTTGTGAGGATTTATTTTTATCAATATATTCATACAGCGTCAAAAACTAGCGCTGGCCAAATTTTGGAGAAACAAGGTAAACAATACTGGACGCTAGTTTAGTAATAATTCTTGTATCTCTTTTTTTGTAATTGGAATACTTTGGCCACTTTGAGGCTATTAGGCACAATACCTGTTTGATTTATTGATAAATTAAATAATGCTGCCAATGGGCTTACAATTTCGTGGATAACCTCTTGTTACAATATTATTTCCAATATCATCAGACCCAGGGCTTTGTTTGGACTAAATTTATTGATATTTTGTCATTATATAATCAAGATCTTTTTCGACATTGGCCCGCATCATACATGTCTTTTGTAATGGCTTCGCAAAGATAATCGTATAATTCTTTCCAGAAGGTGCATAGTATTAGAGCAAGTTTTGGGCCAATATTAACAAGGTTTATTAAATCGTTTGCCTAATTCCTTGAATGGTCTATTATTCTACCATCTTCAGTTCTGAATTTAGATTGTTTGAACTTTGACTATTACACAACGGCCTAATGAATGTGTTTAATATCGTTTTCCACGTCTGTCGCATGTAATTTATAGCATCTTGCCATTTCCTAAAATAAATCCCCCGTTTTGGATTTTTCTAATTAATGTATTTTAATTTATCCGTAGGTCTTAATGTTTGCAATCGTTCTTGACATGGACATTGAATATATTCTGTATAACGTTTTTAATGTTTAAACACTTAAAGTCCTTATTGTCCATGGTGATTTGTGGAATTTTTCGATTTTTAAGATTGCATTTCTTTTAAAGGTAACATTCCTTATACATGTCTGTAAAGGTTTGTAAGAACTTATCAATAATCATCATTTGCATTACAATTATCGCGTACATCATTCCAATCTACCTTAGACAGTCTTTGTTTTAAATTAGTTATATTACCATTACTGTAATCTCTTTTGTAATAATACCATTTGTATTGGTTTAGTTTAACTGTTTGTAACATGGCGCTAGACTCAACATTGTCGGTAAGATGATCACTGATATCATAAACAGAATTGCAGACTTTATTTCATTTTCGTCATTTGTCAATATAATGTCAATAATTGTAGCACTATTTTCGGTAATTCTAGTCGGTTTAATATGACGGCATTAATGAAGGAGAATAGAATCATATTCAAGTAGTCATGATAGGCTTGTGGCCATCTTCTTTAAAAAGAGGTCTATGTTTAAAATAACCCATTTTAACAAGCTTTCTTTTTTCTTCAACTATTTTAGAAATATGGTCTATATCCCTACTAAAATTATCTAATCGGCCTGTATGTGCTCTATAAATGACACCTATAATAATATTCTTTTTAGCCTTATTTCTTCATTTCGATAAAGGCATGATATCAAAGTTATCGTTAGCTTACACACAGATCAGCCTTACTGTTGATATTTTAGACATTTACATTCTGAGATATATATAGACAAACGCCACCTTTTTGCCTAGATAAACCGCTTTACACATATTCAATATGATATCCAGGCAGTTTGTACATATCATGAGGGTTTCTCTCGTCAATGCGTTCGGATAAACCAATAAGAGTGAAATTATGATCATACTTTAAAGGATTCTTTCAACTTTTCAACATTCTTTTCTCAACTTGCGAATGTCACAATTAAAATCATAAAAATTTGACTTTTCAAAACTTCTTTCTTTGAATTTTTTGGTGTTTATATATGGACATTTGTTATTAAAAATGTTATAGCTATCTTGTGTCCCACATCCAAATTATTAAAAGTACTTTGATATCTGTGTGGATTAATAAATGCCATGTTTCATATTTATCCAATTTTATATCGGTTAATCTGTAGGAAATAATGCGTCATCAGAATCGTAGATTTGAAACTTTGGGACATTCAGAACATGTCCAATTCCTTTTGCTTCAACAGTGATATTTCTTTTGTTTTATTTTGTACACTTTGTTTGTACTTTTTTTTTCTTTCACATATGTGTACATGTTTATATGTCTATGACTAGATTCCTATTTGAGCAGCAACACATAAATAGCTAGACACGGACAAATTACGAACCAAGTTGTAACATAACCCAAAAATGTTAAAACCATCAATTATTTTACTAAATCAAATAATATCTAAATACTATTGAGTATACTTTATATTAAAGAAAAAGCTTTGTTACTTCGGGTGACGAGCGGAGAGCGGACAGGAAATGGTGCTTATATATATAATGGCTACCAACAGATCAGATACACTTTTCCAGCACTGATCCTGCAAGAACGTTTTGAAATCCTTTCCAAATTGAGAGACTGTTTTGTTTTTAAGACCTGAATGCCAAACAGCGCATGCGTTTTCGAGCCAAGGGGGATATACGATTGATAATATGGTCACAAATGGTCCTCACAGGAGCTCGAAACCCTCTTAGTGAATATAGCAGAACACAGCCGTTTGCTAGCCGTAGATATCATTTTTTCACTGTTATGTCCCAACTAAATCATTTTGAATGACCAGACCAAGCAACTTCATGTTATTAACTGTTGGCGAGAATCTCACCACCAAGACTCAGCTGGGGATACTGGATTGGTGTTTTCATAAAGCTAACATGTAGGATATGGCATTGGAAGGCTGTTGGAAGAAATCATTTTCTTTACACCATCATCAAGGGTTATTGAGATGGTCTTGAAGTTGCTGGAGGAGAAATCTGGAACTTAACATTTCAACAACTCGCAAAGAGTGAGATCATCAACAAATTTCCAACGGGAATATGTAGTTACAGCAGAAATCATTGACCACGACACTGAAAATACCCGCCCCCGTTTGGTACATTGGGGGACACTGCAGGTAATGGTCTTTAAATTGAAAGATGTCCCTTACAAAATCTGACAAAAATGAGTACGTTGGTCCAAGAAAACTACACGATTGTTGGAATTATTGATGGTCTCACCCTGAGCTGATGATTTTAATAACGGCAACATTATGATTTATTACCGGTCAAAAGCTTTGGTAAAGTCCCACAGACACAGAGTTGCATATTTTCCGGATTATCAATACCCGAAACAACAGTGTTGAGCATGTCAACAATGGTATGAGTCGTTACTGGGTTTGCTTGACATAAACTACCATATTGTCTACAGTCAACTTGAACAAGAAAAAATTCAATCTCTAAGCAATTAGCTAAAAAGCTTCGAAGACACGACCTAAAATTTTTGTTAGCGCAATAGGCCGTAGTTCGTTTGCATTAGTGGGTTATTAAACACCTCCCTATGTACACATACAATGGGCAGCATTTTAATAATACCTGCCACATGTTTTGATAGAGATAGTGGCATACTGAGCATTGTAAGTGTAACACCTTCGGCACTGGGATCAATCGATGCTGTCTTCCACACCAGATGGGAAGGTACCCTCCTGAAGGCAGGACATGGAACCCCCACTCACAAAGAGGATGAGAAGCTCAAATGAGAATTCTTTGATCAATTTGATGGGTGTAAACCTCAGGATTGACCAGACTTAGAAGCTTCAGTTTATTGAGTTGCTTCAAAACATACAACACGATCAATTCTAGGGGGTGGTTGAGAGGCTAATAGTGCTGGTAAACATTCCCAATCTGAGTGGCGGAGCTCACAAAAAACAGCCGAAAAAGTGTTTCATTCATTTTTTCGAGTGATCTTTCTTTTTTCATCGTCTCACGCATTAACACCAACAATAGAACCAAACACGTTACTGTCGGAGTTATTTTACAGATTGCTGAAGAACACACGATCCGCCAAAATTGTAACAACCACAGCTTCGAGCAGCTTCTTGCTGAACTAAATAAACCCAACCGCGACGTCTATATTGTCGGTGGACTTTAATATCAAATCCTCATCAATTATTCCACTAATCCACACATTAATGATTTTATTAACACAACAATCACTTGCAAACTCCTAAATCCCCAAAATTAACAGACCACACGAATTACGCACAACACAGCGCACCTCATAATATTATCACCACCTCCACTGACACAGAATCGCCACCAGGTATATTTGTCACTGACACTACAGATCACTTCCAATAGTCCTCATTACATCTCTCAAGCAGAAGCATGCCACAAAAACAACAATCCCTAAACGTGAACAACACAAAAAGAGATCACAACATTCGCACATTTTAACCGTAGACTCAACACTTAATCATGGGAACATATACTCACAGAAATGCCCCTAACATGCGTACAAGCAACTTTCATTACAACTTATACCAAACATTATAACGAATCATTCCATTCCCCGCTACAAAGAAACCTTAAAAAATCGTAACCATAAGCAGCTCTGGATGACAACAGCAGGTTTCCAAGTCTATCAAACATACCTGAAGAAAAACACACCAGCACCAAACAACAATACAAACATATACCAAAACACATTACCTCACATTCGTATTGCCGAGAAAATAACCAACACAGACCAATTCAAAGGAACTCAAAATGATCTTACCAAACCCATGGACCTCCTTCATACAACATTCTAAGCAGGAAGGTTTCCACTAAAAAAATCCTGAACCTTTTCACTCATAAGAATAAGCAGATCATCATGACGCCCTTGACATCGCTAACCCGCATTCAACGATCACTTCGCTAACCTGGGCAAAAACTTTGCTAACAAAATTCCACCTTCCATTAACTCATTAATAATCACCTTCAAAAACCATTCACTTCAATTTTCTGACTCTCAGTTAACGTAGAAGAAATGTGCACAAACGTCGCCACCTGTTGAAACCTGGTAAGAGTGCTGTACCAGAGGACAAGATAGATCCTGGGAATGCCAAAAATCATATCGCCTCTAGATGCAACCTATTTAACAATCACTTCTCAACTCGGAAAACTTTCTCCAATCACCTTCACTCAAATCAGCCAAGTTTTCCAATTTACCAAAACAAAGACGCACATACCTTGGCAAATTACAGGGCCCATTTTGTTCTTTTCCATCGTTTTCAAAACACTTGAAAAACTCATGTACACACGTCCTGTCTACATTCTTCAATAAGCCACAACATTCTTGTCGATGAACATTACGGTTATTAGAGGCGCCTAAACCTCAACTTCACATGGCACTACCTTGAACTAACAACTAACCCTCAACTTCACTAAAAAATAAACTCCACCCCATGGGGGTTGTTCATGGACTTCTCCAAGGCTTTCGACACAGTTGAATCACAACATTCTTCTTCACAAGCTTTACCATTACGGTGTCCGTGGAGTAGCCTTTGAGTGGTTCAGTAGTTACCTTACAAACCGCTCACAATCAGTCTATGTACACTCCATCGATCATCAATCAAACTAATCACAGTTGTCGTCCCACTCCCTCAGGCTCAATCCTTGCACCCCTCTTTTCATCATTTACCTGAATGCCATCACCACATCTCTAAAACACACTAAAACTAATCTTCCTGCAGATGACACAAACATTTTTCTCTCAAACTCTAACATTAATGCCTTTTTAACAAACAACATGAATCATGAATTCGCAAACATCACTGACTGGTTTCGGGCTAACAAACTTCTCTCAATGGTTTCAAAAACAACTACATGCTTTTCTCTTATAATTTAATTATGTATAAAAAAAATAAAACATTAACAATAGATAACCAGACATCTCCCAGGTACGACAAGCGTCAAGCTTTGACTTACGTTTGTGGACAGAATGGTGGAACTTAAAGGGAAAGATACCTACTTAAAATACCATTTTCTAGGGTGAAATTTGTGTAAACTGAATCTGAAAAAAAATGCATAATTATTTAACTGAAAATTTTTTCCCATAGCACTGTACAGGCAGATTTCTGCCCGATTCCTCAAATTTGCGAAAAATCGTCGCAAAAAATAGTCCTCAAACTGGGACTCTCAGAGATAAACAAATATAAACATTGGCCAGAGGGAGGTCTTGGCTTATCAAGTTTATCATTTGTTAGCCTTAACCTCACAGTTTTGAAGGACTTATTTTTTTTTGCGAAGGCCTTAATTTTTTTTCACCCCTCCGATGTTAGGGGTAGGGGTAACATATACTACTTTATTTTTTTTCATACAATTCACTTAGTCAATTTTTATATCACTAACTATTTACTATTGACAATCTGAACAAAAAGACCAAGAAGCATCACCATAGCTGATACCATTGAGGAGTTATGTCTTTTCAATCACAAAATTGGGCGAAAATTGCAGTTTTTTCCCAATCAATTGTCACCCTGACCGCCCGACTTTCTAACCCTTTACAAAAATAACGAAATAGATTGATCCCTTTATTGATTTGATGTTAACCTTGTACCCCCTGTCACATGATTGGCAACCGCATTAGTCACTACTAGGTAGCTTTTTCATGTTCCTACACTTCACAGAATTAGCAGTCAAAATTTTTGTATCCCAAAACACAGCCATTTTTTGGTAAAATTGGCCAAAAAAATGGAATTTTTTCCTCAAATCAGTGAAAAATCTGGGGTTTTAAGTGCCACAATCTGAAATAATGTGATCTTTAAACCCTTAAACATTTAAGTAATCAAGATTTCGACTGTTTTTCCATTCACCCCTAAATATTTTTTTCACACACCGTGGCCGCTACACGTAAGTTCAAGCTGACGGGCTGTCGTACTGCTCTGAATGCCTACAAGCAATGTACTTATCAACTCGATCTCAAATCTAGAATCAAAAGCAATATGGCAGCCCTTTTGAAAATGGCCGCCCATTTTTAAATCATAGGACCAAATCTGCGATGCCCCTATAGCTAAAGTCTTTTTATGACATGCCCTAGATATGTGCCAAAATTTCATGCTTTATTACACCAGTGCAACAAATTCCCCACAAATTATTGCACATATCTACTCTACTATGACGGTTATTAATAATGTAAAAGTAATAAGAAAACAGATGGTTGCATTGACAAACCATTCATCACCAATCACTACATCTCCTAGTCGTTCCCATTCAAGCTGACTTAATGCCTTTTCATTTTCCTAAACGCTCATTTTAGCGAATGCCCTACGATACCCACGTGTAAAATTTGGCAACCCCTGAGTGCGCACACGTCAGGCGCCAATGATCAAACTAGCAAACACTGACTTCTACATTTTGCTACGCTCATACAAGTTGGTGGTCTCTTTGTATCAGTGCATTGAGAAGTTTGCAATTTTCGAGGATTTATAGCTTTTTACTCACCTATCTACTATAACTACTTGTTGCTACTCGCATTTTTCTGACAATTTTGGTTCGGTTTTCTGCTTCAGCCCTCCCAATTTGTTGCAAACTGGCGTCCGTTTAGGTGAGTCAGTGTTGTGTACTTCCGCAAAAAGATGGCGTCTAGTTCACATGTGTATTAACCAGAGAAGATGAGAAAGAAGGGAGATAGCTCGATTTTGGGCAATCCGATTACCATGATTAACTTTCATTCATCACTCATTGTAGGAGACTCAAGAGCCCACTCGATTGGATCTTTGAAGTATGGTTCCAACCACCCGCCCTCAAGCTTGTCCGTTCGGGAAGGTTGCACAACAGTGAGTAATTGAACAAACGCTCCCACTAAAATGGCTTATTAATTTTCCTAGCTAAAAGATCTCTGTCTTGCATGAACGTCCCGGGCGGCTTGTTTCTGGACTGATTGTTATTATTTTAATCGTTGGCGATATAATTGAGGAAATCAGTGACTTTTTAACACGAAAGAAACAGCAAAAATCGACTCCTTTCGGTAAGGCTAACATTGAGTTCACGGTTTTGGGGTCTAATAAAAGATGTTATTATTAGCCTAATTTACGCAATATCGGATATTTCCCTGAGAAATATGATATATGAATTATTTAAAAAAGCATATTCAATACCTCTCAACCATACTTTTTTTGTGTCAGAAAGTGTCCAAAGTGCCCAAAATAACTTTGACAATTTGGGGTCAAAGTTGTTTATAACGGATGCAGTCGCGTACGTTTTCGCTGTACTGGTCACACCATAGTGTATAGACCCGCGCAATACCAATTTGAAAACTGGGTAATTGAATG
>JAMKCH010050019.1:0-11566 GCA_023653785.1 Ophioderma brevispina
CAGATGAAACCGCTTGGTCAAGAAACCTCAGCTGCTCTGAATCAAAGTCCTCCTCCACAGCCCTCAGGGAATGGGTAAAACATTTGACCATGAACCCTGAAAGCTTCTGAGGTACCACCCCTGATCTATCCTACAGAAGTCGAACGTGGGGGTGGGAGAAGTGGGAACCCAAGATCGATTTGCCCAACTTCTGCACTCTTCTCGGAAGGGTAGGCCAAGTAGGGTATTACCTTATTGCTGAAAGGTAATGCATATGTTTCAGTCAACATTGGTGTAAAGGTAATCAGCTCAGTGTAATGATTTAGTACATTTGCATCATCGTGTAACCATGAGCACTAGGCCAACTTGTATTGTCTTTACACTTTTTAAAAACGAAAATGCATTATTAGTATTTCACAGATATGGTGTTATTAGTTATGAACATAAATAATGTAATTTAATGTGTTATATAATAATTCTACGGTGTTTTACCGCATAATACGTTTCGCACACGTTTTTCAACACTGTTCTTCAAACCTGGAAGTTTAGTGATGATGTCATCACTCCTCATAAATATTCATATATTCGATCGCGACGTTTTGATGACGTTTCACGAACAGTTAATCAATATTCATATTCACTTTCGCTGATGTATTGTTGACTTTTGCATAAGTGATTAGCTTTAGCGATCTCATTAACTCCTAAATACTAATTTAGATATTCATCGCATACGGCTGTAAACAAAACGTCATTCTGAATTGAATATTCATAGCTCTTGTGTTAGCTTATGAATATGGATAATTAGGTTGATGACGAGTTATGGTGTACTGTGTCAATAATACGTCAAATGCAAAGTGAACATGAAAGGGCAAACGAGAATCAGATGCATGGAATACAGATAACAAACGACCAGTTAGTTTTACGGCATAGGTGAAATAGCGACACTTTATAGTTATATAAAACCTTAACTTTTATTATTATTATGTTGATCGTCGCCAGTGTGTATTTCTGTGAGTAGCAAATCATTCATGACAGTCTGAATTGACACCATAGAATTATTGTATATTCTGAGAAATATTAGTAATTCATGTGACAAAAAAATATAAATCCAAAGACAATACCAGTCAGCCTGGTGCTCATGGTGTAACTCATATTGGTTAGAGGTTAAGGGGGACACAATCTGCTCGATTTGGGAATTGGGGATTTCCAAACGGTAATTTGTGTAACTGCTACATGCATTTGCTATGGCAGTCTCTGTCTCAGTGACATCACAAAATCAGCTCTTAAACCTTTTTTCAAAAGATCTTGGTAATATCATCATAATTTAAGAAAAAATTATTAACGTCAAAATCCGTCGAGGTTAGTTGATTAACCTCGCTGCAAAACAGTGCAATTTCCAATAATGGTCATTTAGATTTAAATATTTGTAACCAGGCCTAGCCTTTAGTCAAGTCTGTGTGTGACCATTCGATATGCGTAAGAGCACCCTCCTACCGTTAAGTCTTTGAATAAGACTAGCACTTGGGTTACGCTGTAAGTTGATGTCGTTTTGTTGCTTTGGTAGGCATGTCCCACCCCCCTGATGAAATATTTCATCCTTGTTAACACAGGAAACTATGTTTGTGAGCAAAGCCAATGAAACCCTATAAAGTGTTAGGAATTACCACAGTAAAATCCCATCTAATAATCCTTGAGCATGGGTACCTATTTAGAAAAAAATGGCCCCAAAATAGTCAAAACAGTGATTGTAAAAATGACCCTTAGAAATGGGAACAGGGATTTATGGTTTGAGCGGTAGACCCCCGTCAAAACATAATTCAAGTCTGTCTCACCACTTGTTTTCTGGACCCCTCCTGGTGGGAATCTAACAGCCATAAACTGTCACTCTAATATCTTGCCACCATTATTAATTATGAATTATTGGCCTACAACCATCTGAGCTCCAACAAATCAACAAATCCAGCTTCCTTCATTAACTGATTCCTTCATTCTACCTATTTGTGACTGATGACGATGGTGGGGTTGGGAGGGGGGGTAAGGGTGTTGGTGATGCTGACAATAATGACATAGTAATTAGTGCCATACTTCTTCCAGTCAGTTTGGTGCTACTCATTTGAAGTACAGTAAGAATTATGTGGGAGGAACTGATAGAGCAAAGAGAAGTGCACATGAATTGTGAGGCTCTTTCTGGATTCACTACTGGTACTGATGTAAAATATATGGGAGGTGTTGATAGAGCAGAGAGAAGTGCATATGAATTGTGGGGCTCTTTCTGGATTCACTACTGGTACTGATGCAAAATGTATGGGAGGTGTTGGTAGAGCAAAGAGAAGTGCATATGAATTGTGAGGATCTTTCTGGATTCACTACTGATACTGATACAAAATGTATGGGAGGTGTTGATAGGGTGAAGAGAAGTGCATATGGAATTGTGTGTCTCTTTCTGGAATTCACTACTGATACTGAACAAAATGTATGGTAGGTGTTGTATAGGGTGGAAGAGAATTGGCATATGATTGGTGGCCTTTCTGGATTCACTACTGATACTGAGAAAAATGTCTGGGAGGTGTTTGAGAGAGTGAAGAGAAGTGCATATGAATTGTGTGGCTCTTTCTGGATTCACACTGATCTGATACAAAAAGTATGGGAGGTGTTGATAAGTGAAGTAGAAGTGCATATGAATTGTGTGGCTCTTTCTGGATTCACTACTGATACTGATCAATGTATGGGAGGTGTTTAATCGAGCAAAGAGAAGTGCACATGAATTTGTAAGGCTCTTTCTGGATTCACTATACTGATACTGATACAAAATGTATGGGATGTGTTTGATATAGCCAGAGACGTGCACATTGAATTGTGAGGCTCTTCTGTAGTCACTACTGGTACTGATTGCAATACTAGATGGGATGTGTTTCATAGCCAGAGCAAAAAAAGTAACAAATGTAATTGTGGGAGGACCTTTCTTGGGTCACTACTTTACTGCATGGCAAAATGTATGGGAGGTGTTGATAGAAGCAAAGGACGTGCATATGAATTGTTAGGCTCTTTCTGGATACTACGTTACTGAATGCTGAGCCCAGAAAGAAACTATTGCCCTTCACATACCTAAGTCCCTCCAGAATGGTTTCTTGTAGTACATCATGGTCTTAATACAGGAACCCATTGGCATCCTCTGAATTAACTGAATATGAGAATCAAGAAAGAGGGTTAGAGATTATTGTTAATTCAATGTAATGAACAACATTCCAAATGAAAATTTGAACATGCACTCACACTATAGGGTGTCTAAAATGTTACATGTTTTAACAAATACATTATACATTATAAATACACTTTTCTGTGTTTTGGTACTTCTGAATTTCAAAAAGGTACAGTCAATTATGAATCATTTATGTAAAATCCACTTGCCTCACTTTGTCGCTGATAATTTGCACTTTTTATGAACTCTGTGTTCCCATTCTGCCCAGGGGGTTACTCAGTGTAAAAGGGTAGGTACATATGTGCCACCGATATGGGTCACATTTTCACCCCTTACTCTAACAATGGGTCATTTTTCCCACCATGCTACTATATTGATGGGTCATTTTTTTTAGGTCATTGCTACTATATAAATGGGTCATAAATTTCGGAACCAACTATATAAATGAGTCATATTTTTGTACAATTTGGTCACTATAAACATGGGTCGATTTTTTTACCCGGCGGACGCACACCTGTACCCAATTTTGGGTCGAGGACCCCCCCCCCCATTCTGAGAGTGTTTCAATGAGTTTGCTTACAAACAAATCTGAACATCTGGCCACCTTTTTGGAATTCACCTGAAAACGAAACAATCTACCCACACTAAAACATTTTAGGAGCTAAACCTGGAAATGAACCTACGCTATCAATAGGGCATATTATTTCTTGTCACTTAGACTACTCTGTGTCTAATTTATATCTGTCTTGTATGAAGATCAAAAAGCTAATATGTGAATTTTACTTTTCAATGTGATGAACCCATTCTGGCCAATAAGCCTTAATTTTCGTTACTTCCAAAATAACTTAAAAATAGAGGCAATGCTGTACTGATGCAGATGTAATCAAGATTTTTGATTGATTGATTAAACAAGAAAGCAGTAACTTTTGGATATCCAGCCAACCAAGTTTGTGAAAAATAAGCAAATTTTAACAATGAAACCTTTTCACCCGGCTTTAAAAATTTGATCCCACTTCAGAAACTCAAATGACTGAGCATAATTACATTACAAGATATTTCTTAGTTGCAGGCACACTTGTGGCTAACAAACAAATTAATATGAGCCCAACTCTATCTTGTGGCTTTATTCTGTTAACCGCATAAGCACATGATACAGAGTGGTTGTGTGATAATGTAATTATTTCCCCTGACCTGAAATGACAGTTTAGCTTGTAAATCACCGGTGTTAACTGATCCCAGTCAGAGCCTAACTTGATCCCTTGAAGGCAGTGGCGGTGCCAGAACCTCCTTTTTTCTGGGGCAAACGGGGGAAAAGATGCAATTTTTTGGGGTAAAGTATAAAATATTTGGAAGATTTTTAACAAATTTTGGCCCAACATCGCTGATTTTACCTCAAACTTTTGTGAATTTTGTTTTGGCCCTCAAGTGAAGGGCTTCATATACATATCACTTTAAAATCCAATCAAAGTTTATTGATTTTACTTGGGCCTGTATCATTGGTATCATTAAGCTTTACAGTGTCTTACCTGATTTTTTAAGGCTGACAAAAAGGTTGGAAAGCTATCTGGATCGACTTATTGCTGGTGAAACTGCACATATTTTTTTTTGCTTGCATTTTGGGTCTGTCTCTCTCTGTTAAGCTTTACATGTTCTTACCTGATTTTACCTGGCCGTCTCTTTTAAGCTTACAGGTGTCTTACCTGATTTTCACCTTGGGGCCTGTCTCTGTGTAGCTTACAGGGTCCTTCCCTGATTTTACTTGGGCCTGTCTCTGTTAAGCTTTACAACAGGGTCTTAACCTGATTTTACTTGGCCTGTCCTCTGTTATCTTTACAGGGTCGTACCGATTTTAACTTGGGCCTGTCCTCGGTTTAAGCTTTACAGGGTCTTACCTAAATTTTTACCTGGGCCTGTAGCGTTAAGCTTTACATGGTCTTACCTGATTTTTACGTGGGCCTGTATCTGTTAAAGCTACAGGGTCTTACCTGATATTACTTGGGCCTGTCTCTGTTAAGCCTTACAGGGTCTTACCTGATTTTACTTGGGCCTGTCTCTGTTGTTAAGCTTTACAGGTTCTTACCTGATTTTCCTGGGCCTGTCTCTGTGTAGCTTTTACAGGGTCTTACCTGATATTACTTGGGCCTTAGTACGTGTGTGTTAAGGTATAGATATGATAAGACCTGTGCACTTTGTGGAAAAGCATGAAAATTCTAAGATTGTAAAAGTGACGGTATTTGACAAACAATTTTAAGAGTATGGTAACATATTGTACACTCCCTCCATATGGCCGGACAGAGGGTCAACAACTTTTACCCCATTTTCACTCACTTTTGAACAAGAATCATGATGTATTAACAACATTATTTCGATCGGTCATCAAGAAAAGGCTTGTAGTTTCTGGTAGGGCTATTTTATGAATTTCACAGCATGGAAAATGGCATATCCATGAATAATTTCAGATGGCAGTCAGAAAATGGCGGCCAAATTACAATTTTCAAGTGAATTAAATTAGCAATCAACGCAATTGTAAGGAGTGCCTAAAGTCGTGACAACCTCTTGTATTATTATTATTTACAGAGATGATGAGCAAACAATGAGAGAGAGAGAGAGGGATAGCGAGATGAGGATGGAAGAGAGAGAAATTTGATGGCCGTGTGCTCCGATTTTTGGCACATGACCACTTAAGTCACAAGGTCTGCAAGCATCAGCATAGAAGACCAAAGCAAGGCAATATCATCAACAGAGTCTAGATCGTATATATTTTGGCATGGTATAATTTGATTTGCAAGGGTTTGTGATTTAATTCCATAGTCGTTCAGATGCATCACCAGAAGGCAGTCCACTAGATTATGAAAAGGAATGGATCCAAAAAACAACCGTGTAGACTCCTGTCTGTTGTATCGAATGGATCAAAAAGTTATACCATCAAATATAACTGAACATTGACATTGTCTCTGAAATGCCATAATGACGCCAAATTAAGAACACAGACTATTGATAAGAGTCGAAGCCTATAAAAGTGAAACAAAGGTGACATCAATGGGATGATCTTCTTTAAACCTCCATGATGCTCCTCGCGATGTGTATGTGTGTGCCGCTGCGGTATAGCCGAAAACCCTGCTGGTTGTTACGAACGCAAGGGATCAACATGTGGCCGGCAAGGTTCAAAGCATTTTGTTGCAAATCTGAAGCTATGGACACAGAGACCGATTCCCCAGTCGTTTGTCATTAGAAATATTAATATTCGTGATCCATTGGTGTGGAGTCTTAAATGCCAATAATCATCCCATGCCTTTCACCCATGCCAAGAAGTAGCTATAGTAGTTACAAGTAATTGTTAATATTCTAGAGTAAAACTATTACCACGGCTTTTACAACATGGCTAAAACGATTATGGTGGTATAGTAATGAGTCCAACACCTCTAAACAATCAAAAACTGAATGGGAGAGGCATGATTTGCCAAGAGGACAGAGGCCAGCCATTGCGATGCCAGGTCAAGCACGAGGGATTCAGCTGAATTATTTGCAGATCTTCTTAAACCAATTCAAGGAGATCAATGTCATATATCTGAAAACGGCTGTCTAGAAATAGGTATTGATGGACATGGATTTGAAGCACCACTGATAGCACACATCGGTGTATCGTTTCTCTTCCGGTTCCACAGGATCCATGAGGAAAGAGTAGGGTCTCATGGTGCCCACTGTAGAGATTAGTGTTTGAAATCGTAGATTCTTCTTATGAAGAACTCTGTGTATAGCCTCAGCATTTACCAGATATAACGGTCGCACTCCTGCTCGTTTCGGAAAAACGAGCATTTATGTGCACCCCTACGTTTTTAGCCTAGGATTTTGTCTAACCTCTATCATTACCATGTTTGGAAGCTCTCCTAGAATGATAAATTTATATTTAAGACATCACTTGCGATGAGCAAATAACAAAACTCACCAGAATGAATTATTTGATAGTAGACAGGCCAAACCACATCTAAAACCCTTGGGTGGTATTACATAATTCATACTATATCGGTGCATACAGTAAGACGAACTGGACTTTATTAATTCCTTTGATTTGTATAATTTTATTGTGGCCGGCGACATGTATTCAGCAGACGACGGAAATGGGGTTTAACGCAAGAAAACACCCGCCAGAGCTGATGCCCATGGCTGCAATTTGTTTGCCAGTCTGAACTTTGTTATAAAATTAAAATATCTATATTTCCAATTGCTAAACTATCATTTGCTATCAAATGAAAAAATTTCATATTTTGTGAAAATGTGCCAGTGCCGCTTTAAAGGCAACAGGTGGGTCGAATAAAGTAGCATGGGAGTTTCATCATTGGTGCTTCGTGAGGTGAAGCCATGGACAAACTTCGAATGGTAATTGTTCAGCTTCAAAGTTGTTGGATTGAGCCTCTTCACATCCCGATCAACTGTGTTCGAGGAACATTGTTAGCTCTTGAAACTGAGATGAATATACCACTAAAAGTCATCTCAGTTGAAACATTAATCGACGCGACGGAGTATTTGGTTGAAACTGGATGATGAGAGTCAAACTGAGGTATTGGTCAGAGGGGGTCTTAATTGACGATGATATTGGTGTTCAAGTGTAAGGATCAGGCTTTCTATTATCCAAAACATCAAGGAATGCGATCTGTCCGTTGGTTCCTCACATTTAATGTGATTTATCATTGCGAAGACTGTTAAGGTTGGTCAAAGAAAGATGTCAAATTGGTCCTCCCAATTTGTAACACGGAAGGTTGACGACGTCAACATAAATGTGTCATTATGCGCGGTGGCCTTATGTGCTGCCAGTCAGAAGCTGCTCTTTACATGACAGGACTCCATTTACCAGGTTAGTCAATGGTGGGAGAAGGAAGAAGCTATTGTCAGCCCATACTTTGGGAGGATAGGTCACCTTTAAAACCGAAAGTAAGCTTGTGGTCAAACCAAACTCCAACTTCCGGCCCTTTTCACATCCGCGATATGAGAGGGTGTTCGTATCAATCAGTATGCGATCCATAGTAATATCAACGGTCTCCTTCAAAGGGACAGATGCGAATAAGGATTCTATATCAAAGGCTACACATCTCCGGGACTTTTTGAGGGCACGTAGATCATGAAGGTGCAAAAGTCCCCTAATCTTTCACATGGTGTCTATTTTTTTCGGTCAGAGGTATTTAGGTTAACTCAATTCGTTAAACAATCGGCATAGGGTGACATCACTGCGTATATGGGCAGGCCATAGAACTTGGGAGCTTGGTTATTAGAGTGCACCACCCTACAAAGTCTTGACTATCGATAGTCTTGTAATTGTCGCGAGTCTCCTAAAGGAGTCCAATGCCGCGTTTGAGTTAATGGGTCAGATGGCGTTTTGGGCAGGTGTACCACTCGTAACTCTGAGGAGCTGCTTTTGTTTATCAGAGTATGCAGCCTTGCGAAGATACAGCAGACCTCTTTGTCTGAAGAGAGGATCTGATTAGAGTTGTCCCTTTTAGGCCCTTTAGAGCCCTTTATGGATCAAACGAAATGTTAGACCGATGGTCCTTAGCGTTCTTCATAATAGATGTCACAGGAAACTTCAACATTTCTTTACTGTCGTTTTTGCCCAGACACTTCAGTCACGTTTCGATAGCAGCCATAATATGATGTTTACCACTTCCTTCGGAGAACAGATAACTCAAATCATGCGTTTCTGCCTCAGACACGTTTCTATTAGATAGATTAAGCACCATATTTTATCAGTGGCGAGCGGTCACGTCTGAGTTATGCAATCGAAGGATCAACCCTTCTTCTCAACAAGTTTCTTAAACTTGCCAATATTCCAGCCTTGGCCTTTGCCGTGGACTAATGGCTGTTATGACCAATACATCGGAAGCTGTAAATATTACAAAGCGAAGCTGCCTTACGTGCACTGAAGATGGGTACCTGCCCTGTTGAAAACTAACCTACATGCTATGAACACTGTTGATGTTTTGATAACCTACCCTTAGTATTGCCGTTCACTCATTTCAGGTCTTTCACATTCCATCGTAAAAGAGGTATATCTTGATATGGTTGACCTTTGACCATAGTGCCACCTAAATGTTGTATATACTAGGTATGGTAACGTATATACTTGTTTAAAATGAAGTCACTATGAGCTATTTAATATGCCATTTTGCTTATGTATATGACTTATTTGAAATTTACCCCATGTCTACAACTAAGTTTGTTGACCTTGGTGGCAATGTTAGAACGCTTACAATATTTCTGTATGTTAAAATGTTTCCACATGTATTTACTAACATTGAGCTACTGTTGGAAGATTGAATAGAAGATACTCAACTCACCAGTATTCAATTGTAGTTTACAAACATAGCGTATATTTTCCCTATAATTGTATACCTAATACAAGTATATATTGACTTGTGACTTGACCCATACTACAAACTAAATGATATTTACCTAGGTATGGCAAATATATTGTTTTCAACCTTGAAGTCAATATGAGCAATTTGACACTTTATTGTAAATAGACTTATTTGAAAATTTGACCCGATGTAGAAAGTTTGGCGGCCATATTGGAATAGGTACAATGTGTACATATCTTTAAAATTTTTATACTTGTATTAAGACGGTGGAATGTTTCATACTTTTACCACAAAGTGCACGATTGTTGAGCTTAACAGCTGTGCTACCTGTATCTGTGTAGTTTACACGGGTCGATACCTGATTTTACTTGGGCTGTCTCCTGTTAAGCTTTTACATGGTTTTTACCTGATTTTACTGGGCCTGTCTCTATTAAGATTTACAGGGTCTACACCCGATTTTACTTGGGCCTGCTTCGGTTAAGCTTTGACAGGGTCTTACCTGATGTTTACTGGCGCCTGCCTCTGTTAAGCCTTACAGGTTCTTACCTGATTTTACTTGGGCCTGTCTCTGTGTGCTTACAGGGTCTACTGTTTTACTGGGACCTGTCTCGGTTAAGTTTACCAGGCGTCTTACCCGATTTTACGTGGGCCTGTCTCTGTTAAGCTTACAGGTTCGTACCTCGATCTTTACGGGGCCGCCTCTGGAAGCTTTACAGGGTATTACCTGATTGTACTTGGGCCTGACTCTGTTAAGCTTTACAGGGTCTTACTGATTTTACTTGGGCCTGTCTATGTGTAGCTTACCGGGTCGTACGGATTTTATTGGGGCCTGTCTATGTTTAAAGCTTTACATGGTTACTGATTTTACTTGGGCCTGTCTATATTAAGCTTTACAGGTCTTACCTGATTTTACTGGGGTCTGTCTCTATGTAGCTTTACAGGGTCGTACCTGAGTTACTTGGACCGGTCTCTGTTAAGCTTTACAGAACAAATATCAAATGGTCTACCGATTTTACTTGGGCTGTCTCTATGTAGCTTTACCGGGTACTTACCTGATTTTATTGGGCCTGACTCTGTTTAGCTTTAACAGGGTTTACCTAAATTTAATTGGGCCGGTCTCTGTTAAAGCTTAAAGGGTTTATGATTTTAACTTGGGCCTGACTTGTTAGCTTTACAGGGTCTTACCTAAATTTACTTGGGCCTGTCTCTGTAAGCTTTACAGAGGTTCTTACCTGATGCTTACTTGGGTCTGTTTCTCTATGTAGCTTACCAGGGTCTACCTGATTTTACTTGGGCTGACTCTGTTTAGCTTACAGGGTCTTAATGATTTTACTTGGGCCTGTCTCTATGTAGCTTACAGGGTCGTACCTGATTTTACTTGGGCCTCTCTCTGTTAAGCTTTACAGGGTCTTACCTGATATTACTTGGCATGTTCTGTTAGTTTACAAGGGTCGTACCTGATTTTACTGACCTGTCTATGTTAAGCTTATCAGGGTCTTAGCTGATTTACGGGCTGTCTCTGTTAAGCTTTACAGGGGTCTTATCTGTTTTTACTTGGGCCTGTCTCTGTTAGCGACAGGTTTTACCTGATTTTACTTGGGCCTGTCTCTGTTAAGATACAGGGTCTTACCTGATTTTACTTGGGCCTGCTCTATGTAGCTCTACCGGGTCTACTGATTTACTTTGGCCTGTCTTGTTTAGCGTTTACACCAGGTCTTACCTGATTTTTTTTTTTTTTGTTGTTTTTTGTTTTTTTACTTGGGCTGTCTCTGTTAAGCTTTACAGGGCCTTACCTGATTTGACTGGGCCCCACCCTGACTCTGTTAGCTGTACAGGTCTTACTGATGACTTGGCCTGTTATATGTAGCTTTAAGGTCTGACCTGCTTTTATTTGGGGCTGTTCTCTGTAAGCTTACCGGGTTTACCTGATTTTACTTGGCTGTCTCTGTTAAGCCTTACAGGGTTACCTTGATTTTACTGGGCCTGTCTCGTTAAGCTTTACAGGGTCGTACCTGATTTTACTTGGGCCTGTCTCTGT